>PVIY010015524.1:0-53436 GCA_004026745.1 Myrmecophaga tridactyla | reverse complement strand
CATAGTTTCCTTCTTCCTAAGTGGGGTTGAGAGTCTGGAATTAAAGTACTTCTGTTGGAATTTACCCATTAATGGCTGTATTAACATAGTAACATTCTTATACTCTCTGTGAAATATTCTATTCAGATGCAAAATGAGGATAATAGCCATCTTATTGCTATTCTGTTGACCAGACACTAAATCCTCAACAAATAGTAGATGTATTATTATTACTACACTATTATTATTATTATCACTGATGTATTACCTAAATCCTCAATATATTGTTATTTTGAAAATATAAATAGGGCTGATACACTCTGACAGCAAAACGTATAAAAAAACAGGATGGGAAAAGTTTTAGGAAGCACTCCTTATGTAATCTTTGTTCTGAAATATTGTTGATAATGATTAAACACAGACAGATACCATGAACAGACTACCAAAAACACAACCTCTGATCTAATCCTCAAGGAAAGGAATACATTCCTTGCTTAGGAACATAGTCTGAAACTTATCTAATTCTTAAATCTTTACCTGTAAGACTATAAAATTCTAACCAGCCTTCCAAGTGCCAATCTATCTCCATGTTGACCCATTTGTAACAAAAACAATTTTCTCAAATGCCATTCTGATGATAACACATCTGAACAGAAGTCTACAGTGACTCACAATATTTATACAGAGGGAAATATGGCTCCTTTTAACTATAGGAATATTTTATTTTCTTTATTTCCTGATTTCACTTCAGAGATGTAAGACCTGGAGGTTCTGAGAGGGTGTAACTTCCATTTACTCCCATATTCAACATTTTCCATTGAGTGTTCACTGAGTGTCTGGCACCATGGCAGGCACTGGAGATAAAAACTGCAATCAATAGTATTACTACTCAGAAGGTCACATATTGTTAGGGGGGCATAGCATGTAAATACAAACTCAACAAAAATAGTATATGTGCCCCGGTGTTTAAAAGAATGGACTTGGAGTCAACCAGAGTGAATATGAAACCTAACTGTACAACTTACTACTTTTGATCTTATGAAGTCTTACAACAACAGCCACAAAACATTGGAAACTGTCAAAATCAAGGTTTTCAAAGGTCAGGAAATTAATCGAAGTATTGCACAGCCAGAGAAAAAGACAAAACTTCTTTGTCTTGGTAAAAATAGTAGGATTTATAGCACTATAATTTGGACTACTCCTTTACTCCTGTTTCCCAAGTCTGTAGTAGCTTTGAAAACTAGCAGCACTGAAACCACAGTAACTAAAAATAAGCAGTTTGGAGCCATTGGAGAGGTTGATAGTGTTTGAGCACCTCAAAAAAAAAAACATTCCTAAAGCAATCTCACTATTTGACCTATCCAGCAGTTCCCTAGAAATATCTCAATTACAAATCCTGGTCATTATTTGAACAAACTTCAGGCTTACAATATGGTGCTTATCAAAAGTGATCAGTGACAAATTTTGTAATTTTATAGCTGTCTGAAGTTAAAAAAATATATTGGGGAAAAGGAAAAGCTGAACAAAAAGCTAAAAGGCCATCCTGGAAACAAGATGTCCATAGGAGGCTTTAAAAAGTGTTGAGATATTCCCAGGGATCTTAAAAGCTAAACATAAATATGAAGCTGTGCTCATGACCAGAAAACTCTAAGGGGCCCACAACTCTCACCTCTGACTAAACTTAAAGCCTTGTACCAGGAGGAGGTGAAGGGTGAAGCAGAATTGTAAACCTCCCATCATAAACCCTACAGCAATAGGTGGATGACTTATGGTTCAAGCTACGCAAAAATTCCCTGACAAACCATTACCCACCTTGAAGCTAACCAAACAGAGCCTTCGGTTTGGTTACAATGAACAGTGGCTGGAATGAAAAAGAATAGAGATGTCGAACAATTGGTTCTAAAAATCCATTAAACAAAGAGCAGCAGTAACAAAAACAATAAACACAGGGGACAGTTGCTCTGACATATGCAGAGGTGCCATATTTTTTCACCGAAAATGACCATTTTCAATTAAAAATTTTGAAACCTGAAAAGAAGTTGTGAAGTATTGTCCATAGACAGGAAACAAGCAAGCAAACAACAACAACAACAAAACACAGTAAATAGAAATGTTCTTGAGGGGTCCCAGATACAAAAACTAGTAGATAAAGAATACTATGAACAAACATTTACAAACTTGATTGGAAAATTTCCTAGTAAGACACAAACCATCAGAACTAGCCTAAGAAGAAAAAAATTCTGAACTAATAAACAGATTTAATGACAAACTTTCTCAGGAAAGTTCAGGCCAGATGTCTCTACTGGTGAAGTATACCAAACATACTTAAAGAAGAATTAATAGTTTTTCTTCATAAACTTTCCCAAAATTAAAAAACAGGAAAGACCATTTCAGTAATCATTTTTATGTCATTTTCACCCTGATACCACAGCCTAGCAAAGACATCACAAGAAATAAAACTACACAGCATTATCACTAGTAAAAATAAATGCAAAAACTAGCAAACAGAAACCAACAACAAATTGGAAGCACAATTTTTATGTCTTATGTCTCTTTTCTTCCTCTATTTCTCCATTACTGCATTTTTGTTAAACATTTTCTAGTATACTATTTAAATTCCTCTGTTGTTTCTTTTACACAATTTTGCATTACTTTAAGTTGTCCCATGGATTACAATGAACATTTTAACCTAACCTAGCTTGAATTAGGACCAATCTAATTAAAATAGTGTTCAAAAATTTTTGTCCAGTAGTTCTATTCACTCTACTCACTTCTGCTCTTATTGCCCATACAAATTACACCTTTGTATAAGCCCATCAAAACAATTTTATAATTATTTATTTATGCATGTTTCTTTTAAATACCATAGGAGAAAAAAATGTTACAGAAATATTTCTACTGTCTTTAATATTTCACAATACAAATATTTTTATTGATGACTTTATTTCCTTGTGGGAACTCACTTAATTGCCAAGTGTGCCTTCATTTTAGCCATTTAAATTCCCTTTAGTTTTTCTTTCCTTTGGTATTTGTTGCTAGCATAAAATTGCTAGAAAACAACATTTTCTCAGTTTGTCTTATCCAGACATGCCTTAATTACTCCATCATTCAAAAATGATGGATAGTCTCATTGAATATAGGATTCTTGGTATACGTTCTCTCTTTTAGCACTTTGAATATATCATTCCACTGCTTTTTGGTCTCTGTTGTTCCTGATGAGAGGCCAGCTGTTAATCTTATTGAGGATAACTCATATATGACATGCTAATTTTCTCTTACTGCTTTCAAAATTTTTCTTTTTGTTTTTCTCCTTCCAAAGAAATGTAAACCCTTAACCAGAATGTGCCTAAATGTAGATATCTTGAGTTTATTCTACTTTAAGATCATGTAGCTTCCTGGGCATGTCAATTAAGTTCTTCATCAAATTTAGGAAGATTTTGGCCATTCATTTTCTAAATATTCTTTCTTCATTTTTCTCCTCTCTCCTTCAGAAATGACCATTATTCATATGTTAGCATCCCACAGGTTTCTGAGGGTCTATTCAGTTTAGTTTTTTTTTTGTCTATTTCTAAGCTAAATAATCTAAATTGACCAATTTTAAGTTCATTGATTCTTCTATCTGCTAAAGTGCTGCTGAGTCCCTCTAGTGAATTTTTCATTTTAGTTACTTCAACTAAATATTTCAAATCCAAAATTTTCATTTGATAACTTTTTTCATAATCGCTGTCTCTTTATTATCTATGTTTTGTGAGACTTCATTTTCACACCTTATTTATATACTTTTAACATATTTTAAATGGTTAATTTAATCTCTGACTAAAATATTCAACATCTCTGCTTCTGAAGGGAGAATATCTATTACCCAGATTAATGTCCAGATTTCTCAAAACAATGATTTCAGCAAATTTTGAAAGTTAATCGTAGCTTTTATGGAGGAGAGAATTTTCCGAGGTTATTACTGTGGTATTCCAGAAAAGTTTATTCCCTCTGTTCTAGTTTGCTAGCTGCTGGAATGCAATATACCAGAAATGGAATGGCTTTTAAAAGGGGGAATTTAATGAGTTACTAGTTTACAGTTCCAAAGCTGAGAACCGGGGAACGATACCTTGGTTCAAGAAGGCCAACAATGTTCAACGTTTCTCTCTCAGCTGGAAGGGCACATGGCGAACATGGCGGTGTCTGCTGGCTTTCTTGTGGCTCTACCAAAAAGGGACTCTCTCCAAAATGTTTCCTCTTTTAAAGGATTCCAGCAAACAACTCCACCTTCAGGGGTGGAGACACACCTCCATGGAAATCATCTAATCAAAAGTTACCACCCACAATTGAGTGAGTCACATCTTCATGGAAACAATCAAAATGCTCCCACCCAGCAATACTGAATGAGGATCAAAGGGCATGGCTTTTCTGGGGTCCACCACAGATTCAGACCAGCACACCCTCACGTTTTAATGTTATTTTAATAAAATATATGATTTTCTAGGTATATTTTATTTATTTTGAAGTATTTTTTAATGCAACAAAAAATCAAGTCACAGCCCTGTGTTAAATTTATGGGGTTTGTTTTACTTTTTTACCCAATGTTTTGTTACTATGTTGCATCTATATTGTGCATGTTGTCAGTAGTATAAACAGGTTATGTTCCTTTCACTGGTATATATTATTCTATTATGTTACTTTATCACTAATAATTTACCCATTCTCCTGCCCTGTGGGTAGTTATTTGGGCTTTATGCTTTTTCAATTTCAGTCATCATTGGTATTAAAACATTGCATGTTTTGTGTTATTCACAATTACAGTAATTTTTCACTGTCTATATGTTTAGAAATATTTGTGTAGGGGATACAAATATTTGACATTACAAGAAAATACCATATTATCTTCAACTGTTGTTTTACAAATATTTGTTTCAGCCTGCAATAATTATGGTCATGTTAATCCACATTTTCCAAAACTTCATATGTTTATACTTGATTTTACTAATCAGGTAAGCATGTTCATTACCCCTACATGTACTTTATTTCTATTTCCCTGACAACTAATGAGATGAACACCTCTTAACATACTTATTGCCAATTTACATTTATTTTAAGAAATATTTGTTCATTGAATTCCTTGGCTTTTATTTATTTATTTGTAGGGTTTCTTTATATATGTTTATTATGAATCCTTTATTGTTCACAGCCAATATGTATCAAGTGATTTCTCAGTAGACAGTCTTAATTTTAAGTAGTGAAATTTATCAAATTTTTTTATGCGGAAATTGCTGTTATGCCTTGTCTAAGACATTCTTCCCAATCTCAAACTGAAAAAAGTAATTAACTAAAATTTCTACATAACTTAAACTGTTGATTTTGAATTATTTTTTTTTATTTTTGTTTTTGAATTTATTTTTAACTGGGAAGTGCACAGACAGATGCCATGAAACTTCTATCTTCCCAATCTTCTCAACCTCCCAAACTTTTAAAGAACAAAACATTATTGTGCAAGCTCTTCACATAAACGAAGGATGCCTCTTGCAAATCACATGCACAACAAGGAATATCAGACAGGTATGTGTCCCTGTGCTTTCCAGATGTAGAAAGTTTGCATTCTGCTTTTGTTTGTTTTTATTTTATAAAAAAGGACAAGAAGGTAATTCACAATTTCTTGCCTTTGTAAACATTAATTCATTTGATCACATACTTTGAACACCTAATTTATTCCTTTTATATTTATTGTTTTTAACACTAATAACTACTAAAATGAATCCACCTGCACATAAAGCATTTTGCATAGTGTGGACAATTATCTCTTCTGTGTGCACCTTATTTTTCAAATGTTAGACAATTATTATATTTCTTAAGATACAAATTTAGTAAAAACATTGCTGATTTAAGCTTAGTTCTTATTATTTAACATTGAACTCAATTGTCAGTAACTAAAATATAACTAATATCGTGTCTCAGGTGTTGATCAGGAAAATTGTTTGATTTCATCTTGAAAAGTTTGTAAGCTAATGCCACTGTCCATATTAACTACTTTTAATTCCACTTCCCTTATACTTTCAATAACTTAGTAGCCTGTTTTTCCCAAGGCATCTTTTAATTTTTTTTTTGCAAATGTTATTGGTATATATTCACTTATCATTTATTCCATCCAAAGTGTACAATCAATATCTCACAGTATCATCACTTAGTTGTGCAATCATCATCACACTCAATTTTAGACCATTTTCATTGCTCCAAAAAGAAAACTGACAGATAGACACACCCAAAATGCCCCTTATTCATTTTTTGCCCCCTATTATTGACACTCCATTTTAAGACTCTGAGTTTACATAGTCTAGTTAGTTCATATTAGTGAAATTATACAATATCTACCCTTTTGTGTATGACATTTTATTCAGCATTATGTCCTCAAGAATCATCTATGTTTTCATATGCTTCAGGACCTCATTCCTTCTTAGAGCTGCATAATATTTCATTATATGTATATACCACATTTTGTTTATCCATTCATCTATTGATGGGCATTTGAAATGTTTCCATCTTTTTTATGATTATGAACAATGCCATTATGAACACTGGTGTGCAAATGACTGTTCATGTCCCTGCTTTCAGATCTTCTGGGTATGTACCAACTAGCAGTATTGCTAGGTCAGAGTACAATTCAATACTTCATTTTCTGAAGAGCCATCAATCTGTCTTCCACAGAGGCAGTATCATGTTATACTCCCACCAGCAGCAAATAAGTTCCTATTTCTCCACATTGTCCCCAACACTTGCAGTTTCCTGTTCGTTTAAAAGTGACCATTCTTATAGGTGTGAGATAATATCTCATTGTGGTTTTAATTTGCATTTCCCCAATAGCTAATGAAATTGAATATTATTCATGTGTCTTTTTTAGCTATTTGTATTTTCTCATTGGATAAATGTCTATTTATGTATTTTGTACATTATATAGTGTTTTTTGTCCTTTTATTGTTGAGTTGTAGGATTTCTTCGTATATATTGGATATCAAACCTTTATCAGATATATGGTTACCAAGTATTCTCTTCCATTGAACTGGCTTTCTTTTTACAATTTTGGAAAAGTTCTTTGGCACAAAGAGATGTTCAAACTTGAGGATTGCCCATTTATCTAATTTATTTTTTTTTCAATGCTTTTGCTTTCGGATTAAGGCGTAGGAAGCTGCCTCTTATCACTGAGTCTTGAAGATATTTCTCTACATTTTTCTTCTAGAAGTATTATGGTACTGCCTCTTATATTGGTCTTTGATTCACTTTGGGTTAAATTTTTTATAGGGTGTGGGAAGTTTTGGTATGATGCTGATATTAGTTTCATAAAATGAGTTAAGTAGTCTTCCATTTTCTTCAATTTGGGGGGAGGAATTTGAGGAGAAATTTGTTAACTCTTCTTGGAATGTTTGATAAAATCCCTCTGTAAAGCCATCTTGCCCTGGACTTTTCTTCATAGCAAGATGTGCTGGTTTTAAACTATTATTTACCCCAGAAAAGCCATATTTTAATCCCGATCCAATTTTGGGGGCCAGACCTATTGTTTAGGACAGAAATTTTTGATTGGATTATTTCTGTGGTGATATGACATGCCCAGTTGTGGGTGTAGTCTTTTAATTACATGGAAATGTGATTCATTCAAGGTGAGTCTTGATTAGTTTTCTAGAGTTGCTTTGAAAGGGAGAAAATTTTGAAGAAACCTCAGATGCAGCTGCTTGGAAAACAGTTGCTTCAGAGTTGTCAGAAACACGGATGCCTGGAGTTTTCTGGAGAGGGAGCAGATGCCTAAACACAGGCAGAGCCCAGCAGAAATAATCACGTGCCTTCCTATGAGATGCTAAGCAAGCAAGAACCTGGAGAGAGCCAAGGGAAGCCAAGAGATGAAACCAAGCCTTGGAGAAGCCAAGTAAGGAACTCCCACAGGAAACAGAGGCTAAAAGCAACAAAGCCCAGTAACAAGGGACAAGCCAGGTGACTTCCTAGCTGACAGAGGTGTTCCAGATGATATCAATCTTTCTTGAGCGATAGTAACCTCTTGTTTGTACCTTAAGTTGGACATTTTCATAGCTTTAGAACTATAAACTTGCAACTTAAAAAAATTCTCTTTGTAAAAACCATTCAATTTCTGGTATATTGCATTCTGGCAGCTTTTGGAAACCAAAACAGGAGGGTTTTGATGACTGGATCTTTGCTTGTCATTGGTTTATTGAGGTCTTTTATGTCATCTCAAGTAAGTATAGAATGTTCAGATGTTTCTAAGAAACTGAGTATTTCATCTTACTTGTCTAGTTTTTTGGCATGCAGCTATATGTAGCATCCCTTTAATATCTTTTTTATTTCTTTGGGATCTGTGATGATGATCCTCACTCATTTCTGATTTTATTTATTTGCATCTTCTTTCTTTTTGATTTTGTCAGTCTAGCTAAAGGTTGATCAAACTTGTTGCTCTTCTCAAAGAACCAAATTTTGGTTTTATTGATTCCCTATACTGTTTTCTTTTCTCCAATTCAATTATTTCTGCTTTACTCTTTGATATTTATTTTCTTCTACTTGCTTGAGGGTTAGTTTGATGCTCTTTCTTTAGTTTCTTCAGTTGGTCAGTGTATTAGTTAGGGTTCTCCAGAGAAACAGAATAAAGCAGGAAATAACCATAGATGTAAAATTTATAAAAGTATATCACATAAACGTGGGAACATAGAATCCAAAATCTTCAGGGCAGGCTGTGAAGCTGATGGCTGTGAAGTTGATGACTCCATTGAAGGGTCTGGACAAACTCCACAGGAGTGGCTCACTGGCTGAAGCAGGAAGAGAGCCTGTCTCTTCTGAGTCTTCCTTAAAAGGCTTCCAGTGATTAGAATAAATGTCACTCATTGCAGAAGACACTACACTTGGCTGATTGCAGGAGATGTGATCATGATTTAATTTTATGAAATGTTCTCATAGCAACAGACAGGCCAGCACTTTTCCAACCAGACAAACAGGTACTAGCACCTGGTCATGTTGACACATGAACCTGACCGTGACAGTCAGTTAGTCCTTTGGTTTTAGCTCTTTCTTCCTTTTTAATGTAGGGAGTTAGAGCTATAAATTTCCATCTCAGCACTGCCTTAACTGTATCATAAAATATATATATATATATATTTGTGGCGGGGTCACATTTCATTATTTTCCCATATGAATATCCATTATTGCAGCACTGTTGATTTTTTGTTTGCTTTTTGTTTATTTATCTTGCTTATTTGTATGGTTTTGGGGAACTTCCTGGACTAGGAATCAAACCCCAGTCTTCTGAATGGCAGACAAAAATTCTATCACTGAACTACCCTTGCAACCACTGCATCCCATATGTTTTGATATAATATACTTGTTTTCATTTGACTCTAGGTAACTACTTATTTCTCCTGCAGTTTCTTCTTTTACACACTGATTGTTTAAGATTGTGTTATTTAACGTTCATATGTTTCTGAGTTCTGGTTCTTCAGTAGTTATTGATTTCCAACTTCATTCCATTGTGGGCAGAGAAAATGCTTCGAATAATTTCAATTTTTTTAAATTTATTAAGACCTGTTCTGTGCACAGCATATGATTCCTGATTATTCAGTGAACACTCAAGAAGAATCCATATGCTGCTCCTTGAGGATGCAATGATCTATAAATGTCTTTGATGTCTAACTCATTTATCATATTATTTAGGTTCACTATTTTCTTATTGATTCTCTCTCTTGTTCTATCTATCAAAGAGAATAGCATATTGAAGTCTCCAACTATTAATGTATAAACATCTATTGTCCCTTCAGTTTTGCCACTGTTTGCCTCAAGTACCTTGTAGCATCTTGATTAGGTACATAAATAGTTATGACTGTTATTTCTTCATGGTGAATTACCCTTTATATTAATATATAGTATCCTCCCTTATATCATAATATACTTGCACTTAAAGTCCATTTTATCTGAGATAAGTGATAAGTGTAGCTACTTGTGCTCTTTTTTTTTATTGCTTTCATGGAATATATTTCCCATCCATTCACTTTCAATCTACTTGTATCTTTGGATCTCTTGTAAATAGCAGGTAGATAGATCATATTTTTTAATCCATTCTGCCAATCTGTGTCTTTGATTGGGGAGTTTAATCTATTAACATTCAGTGTGATTATATAAAAACTGTCCTTACTTCAATAATTTTATCCCTTGGCTTTTGTCAATCTAATATTTTTCTCTCTTTTTATCCTTTCAGTTACATTTACTGGTAATCATCATTTCTATACTTTCCTCTAAGTGTTTACCTTCTTTTTTTTTTATCAGCTGATGGAACTCCTCTTAGTATTTTTTGCAGGAGAGATCTTTTGTTAAAAAAATTATCTCAGTATTTGTTTATGTGTGAACATTTTAAACTCTCCCTCAATTTTGAAAGACAGCTTTGCTGGATAGAGAATCCTTGGCTGGCAATTTTTCTCTTGCAGAATCTTAAGTATATCATACAACAGTCTGCTTATCTTCATGGTGCCTGGTGAGTAGTTAACACTTAGTTTTATGTGGCTTCCCTGGTATGTGGTGAATTGCTTTTCTCTTGCTGCTCTCAGGACTCTCTCCTCTTCAGCATTTGACAGTCTGATTAGTACGTATCTTAGAGTGTGTCTGTTTGGCTTTATTCTATCTGAAGTTTGTTGAGCTTGATTTCCATATTTATATCTTTTATAAGTGTTGGGAAGTTTTCCCCAATTATCTCCTCAGATAATCTCCCTACACTTCACTCTTCTGGGACACCAGTGATTTTTATATTTGTACACTTCATGTTGTCCATCATTTCCCTGAGATCCAGGTCAATTTTTCCCATCTTTTCCACCCTTTGTTCTTTTGTTCATTCAAATTCACAAACAGTTTCCTGTAACTCACTTATTCTTTCCTCTATCTCCTCAAATATGCCTCCTGTAATATTTTAATTTGATCTACAGTAGCTTTTGTTTCTATAAGATCTACTATTTTCTATTTTTCCTTTCAAATTATTCTTCATGCTCTTCTAGTGTCATCTTGATATCCTTTATCTCTTTAGCCAACTAAGTGAAGTGATTTAGTTTTTCTTTTTTTGAATATCTTTTAGTAGTTCCGAATTCTGTGTCTCCACTGACTTTTTACTTTGATCATTTGGCCTAGCCATATTTTCTTGCTTCTACGTATGATTTATGAATTTTAGCTGGTTTCTTGGCATTTGATTATCTCGATAAGGTTATTTTAAATGTTGATTTCCCTCATTTGCCTAATATTTTGGTTTTGCTTGGGTTTGCATTGAAGGTTTCCTTGTGCACTTGGTTTGTCAGTACTTCCCAGCCAAACCAAGGCCTCCTAACTCAGGAGTTCAGCCCTTCTCAGAAGTCTGTTGGAGGCTGGGCAGAGAACCAGCTCACCAAACTGTACTTTCCCAGTCTATCCAGCAGATGGAGACCTTGGGACACTTCCTCTCCACAATCTCACTTCTCCCAGTGGCAGCCCATTGGGCAGGGTCCAGACCAGGTGAAAATCCAGTCAACGTCTCAGGCCTCCATGCGTGCTGGAAGCCAGTGGCTCCAGGGGTGGTGGATGGGCAGGGTATACCATGGCAAAGACTACGCTTGTAGATACAATGGGTCTGGTGACTCTCCCACTCCTGTGTGGAAAGACGCCATGCTGCAGGACTGAGGGGTTCTACGTAACAGCCAGCGGCTGGCCCAGGAGTGCTCTGCTTTTCACTGACCACCAAGACCACCTTGGGGTAGGGGATGGGCACCTGGCATTGCAATGAAGCTGCCTCGACCCTACTTCTCTGCTTGTGTATGCAGTGAGCCCTCTGAGCCCCTGGGTAGCTAGGATCGAGGCAGCAGGACCCAGAGTGTCTCTCCCACTGGCAAACTGTCAGGTGGGTTCTTCTCCGTGTCCTCCTCTCCTCCTGAGGGGACGGCTTCCCAGACTCTCTCATGTCCAGGTTCCTGCAGTGGCCTGCCTCAGAAGTGGGGGCGGGGGGGCACTGGGCACCACAGTGGTGTCTGCATGTGAATAAAATGTGTCTTCTGGCTCCCATGTCGGAATGCCAGGCTGCGGGACTGAATGCCTCCCTCACCTCTCTGAAGAAGAGATGAGCTACTTTTCAATGGACTGATGCTGATCCAGCCAGTGTACAAAGCAGCAGGTCATGGGGTGGTCACAGTTAAGTACGCTTACCCCAACTTCTCTGTTGTAGTTTCTCCACTTTTCCATCCAGGTCTTCCTTCTACATGCAGAGGCCACCCAGACTCTGGAGCTGCTGCTTTGATCATTCCCTCCCTGTTCTCTAGTTGCTTTATGGTGGAGGAGTGAGTTTTGCTTATCCCATTATGCCATTTTCCAAGAAGTCCTGCTTTTGAATTTTAACTTCATAATTCATTTGGCTAATTTCTATGGCTGCATATAACCTTCATCTGATATTCTCTGTATTATTTTGCTTTAGCTTTTAAGTTTAGTAAATACTTCTCATTAAATATAATTAATGTAATATATAAATAATATAGTACAAAAGACTATAATGCATCAGTGTACGGTCTTAAAACTTTACGTATGTGTATGTGCCAACCATAGGTGAGCAGTTCAGCCAATTTGCTCCAGATTCCATTTCCTGTACCCAAGACTAAAGAAGTAACTCGAGCACATCTCCTTTCTTTATACATGGCATTTTTCAAAATCATATAAATCACTCTATAGCATTACTGTGCAAGTGACTCTGCATTTTTTAATTACATAAAACTTAAACCTTACTTTAAACACCAAAGGAAAAAGAGAAGTTCTTGGGTTCACTCACAGAAGGGAGGATAGTTTAATAAAAAATGAATAAAGGCATTTATGATAAACAGAAAATACCATCTTCTCAAGCTAAAGTACACAAAAAATTCAACAAAATTAATAAAACAATACAGTTTTAATGGAAATAAAAGTCCCGTGCCTGGAACACTCTACCCTAAGGAAACAGTTTTGACAAGTGAGTAAAGAAGAAATGCAGTTATTTGAAAAATCATGATTCAGTCTTTCTATCACAACAGAAGATGTGGCAAACTTGAATGCTGTAAGAAGAAAGAGAATTCTTTAGGAGAAAGTTTGGACACCAAATAATAGACTAGTTAGTTGTGAAAATAGAAGTGGAAACTTGAAGGCCAGGATAAGCAAATTGAAAAAAATAGTAAAAACAACTCTTTTCAACTGTTCTCACAGAGATTATTAAAAATGGGATAGATATTTTACCTGATGCTGGATCTAAAAGATTTTCTGAGGCACAAAGAACTTTTACATTAAAATAAGAACAATGACTTCGAAAATTATTGAGTAAGCATATTTATGGCCAGAAAGGAAATGCAAACATGGAGAAGTGCATTAACTCAAATCTAACAAACAGTGTGCCCTACATGATGCAGAAAATGAAAAAAAAAAATTAATGCATAAGTTGAACTGCCACCAACTCTGTTAAGGCTCTTTAAAGGAGTAGGTAACAGAAAATGAAAATTAAATAGTAGTGACCTGACACTATCAAAACTAGCAACATTCAAAATCTTGAGAATGAATAGGCACAGTGAGGAACTATGCGCAGAGATTTGCCCTTTTCTCAGTGCCTATAAACCTAAGATTCAGAACCTCAACATAACGGTCAGGTCAGAAATTTCATGTCATTTCAGCTAAAAATGCACAAGCCTCCTTAAGGAACAAGAATTTTGTGTATAACAGATTTCATGATAAAAGGCTGTGGAGGCAGCCAATATAGCCAAGGTTTAGGAACTTCTAAGAGATTGTGAACTGGATGTCATTAGGAAAACAAAACAAAAAAAGCAAAACAATTCATAACTGTAGTCCCAGAGATATGTTACTTAAGGAAAAAACTAAATTAATAAACACTGCATATGAAAACCAAAATACAATGTTCTAATTTTATTTAAAGTGGTACTCCTAGGCAAAATAGTAATCACAGGTAAAATTTCTCCCTCATGGTTAAATTATTGTCACAATTAATTAAATGGTGGGGGATGCCACTCAATGTGCCAGGTTACTGACTGTGAATACCTGCTTTAGAATACTGATAGACTGGTCAGGAGCATCTCCGATGTATTGGAGGTCTCTTCACCTTGTGCACTGGGATATTACACCTGCTGATATAACTGCTCTAGAGGCAAGGTAGTTTTTGTGTTTTGAAAGGTTTGGAAGTGTGTGTTGGTATTGAAGGGTGCCTGTGTACGTAGTATATGTATCTAATGTGTGTCTTATTATTTATTTGAACTCTATAATTGTGAACTAGAGAAAAACAAATTCCATTTTTGAGGCTCTGAAAACATTACTTCCATTTTAGTGGGTCTGTCTACTCCATAGCTGTCCAAGAAATTCTACCATTATCGATGTCTTTGGAACATATCTGGATGATAATGATGAGAACAAAAAATTGGAGAATATGAATTTTGGGCTTTCATTTCTTTACATTTTAAATCATCAATGCAGTAGAATTGTTTTGTTTTTGTTTTTTCAGTATTTTCATTTTTAGGGACTTGAACTTGCAAACCAATTTAATATTTAAATTATAATTTTTAAAAGGAATTTTTGAATTTTTGTATATGAGAAAATTTATATTCCACTTTGTGGCATTTCTATGTTACTACAATTTCATTATTGGAGTTAGATCATATTATTTAATCTTACTGAAATCATTCTAATAAGTTTTATGGAATAACTTTGTATATCAGTCACGGTTCTCCAGAAGAACAGAACCAGTAACACACACAAAAAATAATTATGGGGTTTGCAGGTCCAAATTCTATATGGACTTTCCAGTAAAGGTGATGTTGAATTCATGAACCCACATTCCTTCCGGGAAGCTGGCAGGCTGGAAATTCCCAGTGAGAGCTGATGTTAAAGTCTTGAGACAGAAATCCTTACCATTTCAGAACACTTTATTCTGTTTGCAGCTGCCATTCAACTGATTGGGTGATGCCCAACCACACTGTGGAGAGTAGTCTCCTCTTAAGATCAAATTCATGTAGATGCTAATCTTATCTACAAGATACTCCCCATCATGACAACTAGGTCAGTGATTGATCACAAAATGGACACCATCATCTAGCCAAGTTGGCGTGCAAAAGTAACCATCTATTGTGGTTAGGCAATTTTTTTCCTTGGAAAATAAAATAGCAAACCATTTTTATGTTTTGGTAACAGAATGGCTTTTAGTTTAGTTTAAATTCATGAACTCTTACTACATGTTTGGTAGTTTGTCATTACAATAGTTAAATTATCCTTAACGGTTTCATGAAAGTACCCAAGGAAGCAACATTTGAGAATAGGAGAGGAGCTTTAGGAAAGTAGAAACAGGATTGACCCAACAAATGGATAATTTCCTTCTCATAGATATAAAGTTTAATCATGTACTTTATTGATGAAACCCAATACATTAGGAGAAGAAAAAGCTGGGGTAATGTGCAAAAGAACACAAACTTCTTTCCTAAGTCTACCATGCGTAGACATTACTTTAAAGAACCTTTTTGAACCTTTCCCCCACTGGTAGTCATTTCTCTCTTGGAGAGTAAGTTTATCAGATTGATGAGCTCGGGAGAAGGAGCTGAATACGTTTAGCTCCACGTGTGCCAGTGGTAATCCTTATTTTAGGCTATGTGGATGGCTTAGCTCTGGGACATAGCAGAGCTCTGAGGATTTGGGATGATTAGTTATACTGAGCGAGTTGTTAACAAACTCACTTGGGCACAAACAAGGACACCTATGCTAAACAGCTTTGTCAGAAATAGAGATGAAGTATTGATATGCATCTGCTTGATTCTTGCATCTCTTCTTCTCAATTGCTAAAAACCAGGTGGGGGAAGGAGATTTATTATTTATTGATTTCCTGAAATCCCAACAATTTACATAGTATTTCACCTAATAAAGCTCCTGATTCATTGAATGAAACAAAAAATTATATTGAGATAATATACCCATAAAACTTGAATTATTCACTCATTACATACCCTAGAACTCTGGTTACAAAAATGTTTGGATCATTGACATTGTTTAAAGGCTGATGAATAGTTTGGAATCCCTCCCCAGTAAACATATGCTTCTGAGTAAAATTAGTCACAGAACTTCACAGCTTCACGGGCTTCAGATTTTTTTTTTTTTTTAATTTGCATATGGGCAGGAGGCACCAGGGATCAAACTCCAGACCTCCAGCACGGCAGGTCGGAGCTCTGCCTGCTGAGCCATGGCAGCTGCCCAAGGGCTTCAGATTATTAACCACTCCTTAAAAAGATTTGAATTGAAGTTCCTGTCAATCTCCAAATTAGTTTCTGTATGATACTTAGCATTAACTATGCTTTTCCATTTAAAGCTGTATTCAATCTCAGTTTTTAGTTGTTTTATAATTCAATAGAATATAAGTGACTAGAAAAATTAAATACTAAGCAAATTTTAGAGCTGAGTAAAATTGGCATATTAGAATTCAGAGGGAAGAAAATTACTCATTTTCATTACTATTTCTTATGTATTACTTTAATCTATAATGTGCCAAGCACTGAAAATATTCCCATACTTTAGCATTAATGTGTATTTCCCATTACTTGGAGATTTATATCTTAAAATGGTGGAATATAATAACATAATGTTAGAATGCCTTAAATTGTTAGTTTCAAAGTATATTATTTTATTTTTAATTAAATTTGTAGAAAGACATCTGATATAAAATTATTCATATAAATACATAATAAAGTCAAATAAAGAGAGCACTTGATATTAAGAAATATTCTATAATTATTATTATCTATTTCTAGCATCCTGTGGTATTTGGGAGCGATACATCCCAGAAAAACATGCTCATAAACTTACTCCATTACTGTGAATGTGAATATTTGTAAATAGGACATTTTGATGAGGTGCTTCAGTTAAAGTGTGCCCCAGCTGAGTGAGGATGGGTCTTAATCCTATCATCAAAAGCCTTTCTTCTAGGGAAGGTCCAAGAAAGAGAAAGCCAGAGGGAGCATCCAGAAGCTGAATGACCAAACAATCTGGGCGTACTCCAATTATATTAGGCTGCTCCTCAAATAGCTTATTGTACTGAGTCTATTTATTTTTCTATGATGTACTCTCTAACAGGGCAAATTTACTGCTATTAATTATGGCCATAGGGAAATATTGCTTAGTTATTCAGTAAACAATATTGAGAGCATGCTTGTCTTAAAGCCTTGCTTTGTAATTTGCACATGTAAGTCACAATTATAGGTTTTACTCAATATAAATGGATATTGCTACAACGTTTATTCTAGTTTGAATTTCATAAGCAATTTTGAAGCTTCCAATAATAAGTGGCAAAATAATTTTAGTAATCAAATAGCATTTTACTTTTAAATATCCCCCTTCTCAAACGAAATCTATTATATTTAAATATCTCTTCACAGTTTCAAATGCATTTCAAGAAATCATTTGAGAATTCCTGCAAAACACCTTCCTGTAAATCTTAAATATATGTGCTATTGTACTATAAGATATATAGAATTCACTCCATAAATAATTCAAAGTTCTTTGTTCCTATTTTTTCACAGTGACTCAGCAAATAGCTGAGACCTACTTTCCATATTATTTTTCTTTTTAGAGTGCTAACATACCCTCTCATTAGCATCCTACGCACATGCCACACCCACCTACACATACTCACATACATGATAAGTTTAGATATTTGGGAAAATTCAAAACAAAAATACCTACAAAACTTTCAAGTGCTGGAGTGATCTATATAGAGTGACTGTGACAGCAGCAGTAACACAATTTAAATGTGTTAATCACATATATGTTTGTGCATATACATGTGCATGCATACATATGTATATGTATGTGTGGGTGTACCACTTCCTACATAAATAGGTGATTTATTCCAGAATTACAAGGTGACAACATGCAATTTTGCGAAGCAGCCTATGTTTAATGGGCTGATCTATTCCAGTGTCACTAGGTCTGTGATTAGAAACTATGGATATTTAGGGTTGTATTAGGGAAGATCTATTAAACTATGGTTTGGTTAAGTTAATGAAAAATTATATTTAAATCTCCTGGGATATTTTTAAATTGTTCAATAGTTTTGGAAATGATATAAATAAATAATTTGAGTCACTCCATATTGTAAAATTGGAATCATATGCATTTAATTTGGGTATCAAGAATGTTTTTTAATAGCTAAGTGTGTTGAGACGGAAGCATTATTTCTTCTTTATATATACTGTTTTCCCCTTCTGTGCATTTTCAATCTTGAGTTCACTCTTTGTTCATCGACAATCTAACAATGAAAAAGACCATGTTCAAGGCTAAGTGTGTAGCCTCTGGACTTTGCTCATTTTACAGTTTTCCTCAGAGATGACATCCAGTTTCACTAATTTCACCACCATGTATCTATACAGCAAGAGGGGAAAGTAGCCTGTCCCCCAAAGCACACCTATCTCTTCACCATCAAAATGAAATAAAATGATATGCTGGCTTTTAAGACATTTATGGTCCCATTTGTCAATTTTTAGAATCACTGTGATTAAATATTCAAATACATGTGATTACTTTATTCTTCTTTCTTCCATGTGTTCCTATTATTAAGGAAGTAACTGCCTCTTTCGCCTGTGAAAAAGTCATCCCTGTAATCCACACATCAGGAGAAGTACACTCTGATATATCAGGAACTGGGGCACTTTGTAGGACCACTCTGGCCTTTTCTATCTAGTTGGTTAGAGTATGGTTAAAAAAGGAAAATTGGAAATGAATTTTATGCAGGAAGAATAAGGCTGTTATACTTTCAGATAAATCATAACACATAGCTTAGTTTCAATATAACACAATAAACAGTGAGGGTTACATAGTTTATTGCTACTCTTTTATTTCCATACATTTTCCTTATGTCCTTTGTGGCATCTCTTTCTGGATATCACAGAAAGCAATAAAAGCCATGTTTTTTCTTTTTTTAAATTTATTTATTAGTTAAAAAATTAACAAACCAAAAAAAACATCAACATATATAATCAGTAATTCACAATATCATCACTTAGTTGCATATTCATCATTTCTTAGAAAATTTGCATTAATTCAGAAAAAGAAATAAAAAGACAATAGAAAAAGAAATAAAATGAACACAGAAAAAACAATTATACCTACTGTACCTGGGATCTGGTTTTGAGCATCCCTGAGGTCTTAAACCATAATACCATTAAATTGAATCCCAATCAACATCATTTCTACTATCAGTCATGATTTCTTCAAGAGACTCCTGATTATGCACATAGAACTAGCAATTGAAGAATGAGAAATCTCATGGTATAGACAAGGCTTCTGTAAAGGGAGAAGCTTTAACATCTGGAGCGCATTTCAAGTTAGGCTATAGCAGGTGTTAGATAGAATAGAAATTTACTTTGATGTTGAAGAAATGCCTTTCTATGGTTTCCAAAGAAAACCTGGCTACAGGCCTAGTGAATATTAGTTAAAGAAAAGTTGAGTGCAATTGTGAGGGAGAGTGTTGGCCTCACCAAGGAAGTAAGTCTTAAGCAACATCTGAACTCCTTAATAGAAATGTGTTCCACATGTAGATATTAATTCTACTGCTTTGGGCTTGGGAAAAATTATAACAAAATGAGAGGAGCACCACAATGTAAATTTCTTGAGATATGGATTTGCTCCAACTGTCGTTATCATGACTGTTAGAATATAAACTCTAAATTTCCCTATTTGTGACTTTGGTTGAACTGAATCCAGGGCCAGAGAGAGAAACATGGATGTTTCATCCTAAGTGTTTAGGTTCATTCTTATATTAATTCATTTATTCAATCTTTTTCTTTTTTTTTTTTTTTTTTTTTTTTATGCTATATGGCAGGGTCACATTTCAGTGTTTTTCTATGTGAGCAGTCCGTTATTGCAGCACCATTTCTTGAATTTTGGTTTTTTTTTTGTTTGTTTTTTTCGTGTGGTTTCTTTGTTTTGTTTGTTTGAGAAGTGCATGGGCTGGGAATTGAACTCGGGTCTCCCCATGGCAGGCGAGAATTCTACCATTGAACTACCCTCACACCCCCTATTCAACCTTTTAATTGGACAACAATTATATGTCAGCTTATATGAAATACTTATTATATAATGACATATAATGATCTAACATATGAATTCCTAAAGCACTCAGGGACATGAAATTAAATAATTATACTTAAAATGCATAATTATAGATAAAATAATCAAAGAAGATATGAAAAATGTATGGAGAATTTACCTAGCTTGGATGTAGAAAATTAAAATAATTTTTAAGAGAGCATTCACCTTGATGACTTGATATATGACCTTTATCTAAATTTTGAGAGAATAGGAAAATGCTCCAAAAATGCAGCTAAGAACATCAGGCTTTGCTTTTACTTTCTTCACATCCTCAGAACTGAAATTGACAAAGTAAAAAATCTTAACTAATATGGAGAAGATAGAAAATATAACAAAATGTTCATCCAAATGTATGGTCTCCATATAGTTGATTAATTAAATATTATTAGAAAAATATTTCAAGCATATAGATGATAGATAAAGAGACAGAGAGATAGAAAGAAAGATAGCGATAGAGATAGAGATAGAGATGGAGATAGAGATACAGATAGAAATGTAGTTGTTTGTTCAAAAAGACCTTGGCAGAAAATCCCACACAATAAAAATATTTACAGCAGATATAAAAATATCTGCTATAAACCTCACTTAGATAGAAATGAAGCTTTTCCGTGACTAGTGAATTTACCATTGGAATAAGGAAGATAAGGAAGAGAAAGTAGGAGAAAATGAACGATGAAGAGATGATAGAGTATCCATGTTCAGCTCACATTTTTTGAAATGTCAAGAGTTCTTCAATTACTTGGGAAGATTTTCTATCCTTTTGAGAAAGGTGACATAACATTTAGAGGAATTAATATATAAAGATTTTTTTAAATAACTGAGATTAATAAAGAGCTCTCAAGAAACACACACACAAGCACCCACAAATTGCCTCAGGAGACAAAAATCAGACACTAATCTCTTTAAATCAAATTTCATCCCCTCTGGTATGCCCCCCCAGTAATAAAAAAAAGGGGGGAAACTGCACTTCTGATTAATTATCTCTTGTAGTTAATAGGGTAAAAGTATCTTACTTGTAGTTTTTGGCCTGACTAGATATTCCATGATTTGTAAGTTGAGTTTTTTCTGAAATATAGGCATTTTATCAAAGCACTTTGAAGCTGAGCTGTTACGAAACAAATAGACGCACAAACATCACTAACCGTAGCCTTTTATGACTCAGAAAAGAAAAAGAACGCAAGGAGAAAAGAAACACATCATTTATAATCTTAGTTACCAGACATCAAGCAAATGACACTGGCACATCCGAGAAAACACAAACCACTGGGCCTGAGGAAATCAGTTAATGCATCTAAAACAGACAGGGACAAGATGTGCTTTTTAAAATAGATGAGGGCACTAAGTCTGACAAGGAGATCAATTATAATTTTCCTCCATCTTTCCAAACAGGGAATTGATTAGGAAACTGGGGTTTTATATAGTCTTCAGAGGCCTTTGATAACGGTCTTCAAATTGATTTATAGATTACATGATGTAATCACAATAAGCAGATCATATATGATTATGTGATATTATGCAGAGGCATTTTTTGGTACCGGATTTGATAAATAAATTATCTTCATAAGTATGTGTTTATGTTTCCCTGCTTCTACATGTTGATCTCCTATTGAAGGACATGCTAATTATGTGGATGTTATACATAAAATAAGTACACTCACAAACGCATTTTTAAAGTTAAGTACAAAACAATGATATTAAAAACATTGTAAGATACATATGATCAGTTGATAGTTGAATGTCATGGATAATTTATGCTGAGATAAGGAGAATATTCATTTATTTCAAAAATATTTATTAAACTGCTATTCTGTATTTGCAAAAATTCTATGCATTGGCATTATACCAGTGAAAATAACTGAGATACTGCCTGGAAATATGGACAATTTGGGGAAAGAAGCTGTAATAATGCTATTCCTGAAGGATTTGATCATTTTATCAGAAGTTCTAAGAATGAGTTGTTTTAACTGTTGACATGAGCAAAGCTATATAAATTGTTTCCATAAACTCCACCCTTATCTCAAAATCTCCAAAAGAGGATAGAACATAGCAATGCTGAAAAATTGAATATGGTGTCATCCACATGCAAAAATGAGAACAGATTTAAGAAATCACAGATTTAAGAAAAGTGATCTTAGCTCATGCTCATGAAAAATAAGGTAAAAATTTAAACAAGTGGAGGAGACCTTGATAGAATTCTTTTAAATCTTCTTAACTTAGGAAGACGTAGGCTTATAATTCAAGGCAGTTATGCAAACTGCATTTATAGAAAATTATTATGATCATGAGAGATTACAAAAAATAGTCAACAAGATTAACAGGTACTTGGCATATAGCAGAAAGAAGATCTGGAATCGTGAATTGCATCTACATGCATGGAAGATAGGTCAAAGTTCAACAATTGTAAACATCATAAAAAGATTTTATGAGGCAACAATGCTATACAGTGCTATGAAAATCCAGGGATTCAGAGAAAATGAACTACACACAAGGAAAGCCCAGGTGACTCCAGACTTCCTAGTCTGCATTTCCTTTTGTGCAAAGTGTTTGGGCAAAATTATCCTTAAGTTAATTATTTCTACCAAAGGAGAGTTGGCAAATTTCTTGAAAAGTTTCCTTTCAAGGTATAATATCTATTTTTGTGTTTAGCGTTGCCTTATTATTGCCATCATTTTAGCATAAAAACTGACTTTAACAATTAAAATTGGGAGATATCTGGGGAAGTAGTTGTATGAAATAGGAGAATGATAATCCCACTTCATTATATGGAAGTTGAATATATATTCTTTCCTATCATGATGGATAAAATAATTTTCAATGACTAGATGTAAATACCCATTTAAAAATAATACAGAGATGAGGAAAGGAAGGAAATAAGGTAGTAAGGTTGAGAGAAAGGTAGACAGGGTGGAAGGAGGGAAGGTAGGGAGGAAGGAAGGAAGATGGGTATGGGGTGGAGAAAGGGAAGGTAAAACCATTGGAGATCAATACCAATAAATGAATAATATAAAATGATGGAAGTAAGAAAACTTGAAATTTATAAAAATGTGTGTGTCTGAGGTAAAATATCTAGTAATCTACTAGAAGCTATATAAATTAATCCATGGTAATTGTAATACATATATCTAAAAGAACAATGAAAATTAAGATTGGAATATCAACCAAAAAATATAAGGCATAGATAAATTTATAAAAATGGAGCAGGAAGAGAAGAAGGAACTACTAATATCCAATCAATTATAAGTAAAGGCAAAGCATGGGGCAAATAAAATCATTGAATATTGAAAAAAGGCACAAAATATATAGACATAATATGATGTCAAATATCTTAAAACTTTTAAACTAATTTAAAGAAAAATGGGCTAATATTAACTAAACTTTCTTCAAAGAATAAGACAAAATAAACACTGTGACAAAATGAAAGTAGTTGTTGAGAAAGGTTAGTTTTTGAAAATTACTGTGGTAGTTTTAAATATGAAATCTTGTTCTTCACCCTTCTAAGAAGTATGCTTACACTTTTAGTTCTTTTAAATGGTTTGCATATCCTCCTACTTATGACTATGAAATTGGCCTGTAGCAAAATTTGTTTGACAGAATAGGAAAATGTGCCAGTGTGCCATTCTGAATTCAGGTCTTAGGAAGGTTTGCATGTTTCCACTGGACTTCCTGTGTTTCTGTCGTAGGCATGAGAAGAATAGGGTGGCTCCATATGAGCTACCTAACCAATCTAGATCAGTGAATCCACATATATGTGTGCATAAATCCAGTGAGGTTCAACCTATATCAGGGAGCACACATCCAACAATTAAATACTGAAGTTTTATGTCATGAGCTTTCAGCTTGTTACCAACATTTTTGTACTACACATTGACTGATACAAATATATGCACCTAAACTTTAACCTATGCACCTATGCTTATAATTCTATTATACTTTGATAGCTGCGTCACATTTCTCTCCCTCCAATTCTCTTTATTTTCAAAGAGAAAACACCAACAAATTAATCCATCATCTCCCTTTTTTATTTTAACTTTTTAAGTTCACCTTTATATTGAACACTTTACAAAGAAGGTTTAGAAAAAAAAAAAAAAGAACAAAGCCCAAATCTGTCATCATCAGATTCTTCTTTTGTGCTTCCATTTTCTTCTCAGCTGGGGCAGCAGTGGTGGAGGGGTACGGCCAATGCTGGTGCAGCCCCTGTTGCTGGGGCAGGTCCACAAGCCCCCGTATTGCAGAGGCTCCCCATGTGGGCATGGTCCAGGGCCTTTGCAAAGAAGCCAGGCCAACCGTTTTAATGAAGAAATTGGTCTCCTCCATTGCAGTGACCTCATCATCACACAACAGGGACCAGCAGATGTGGGCACACTGGAAGAGAGCTCTGTAGTGGACAATGGCTGGGCAGGGGGCCGCAGGACATGGTCTAGTCACCACCTCAAGTGAGGCCCTCATCACAAGTAGCCTTGGCTTTTTCTCGCCCAGCACTTTAGAGGCAGCTGAGGAAAAAAGCCAAAACATCATATCCAACACTTACATTTTTTAAAAATGTTTGCTCTTTTCTGTATTTCTCAAATTCTAGTTTTATAAGTAATGTAAATATATTTCCTTTTTACCAGGAATAATATCAGAATTGTTTCTGTGCACCACATTTTGTTAATCGGTTGTTGGTAGATTGTTTACATCTTTTGACTGTTGTGAATAATGCCACTGTGAGCACTGGTGCTCAAAGTCTGAGACCCTGTTTTCAGTTCTTCTCAATTTATAACTAGAAGTGAAAATGCCTGGTCATTTTGTGTATAACATTTTCATGAGCTGCAAATCTGATTTTCACAGTGGCTGCATCATTTTACTTCCCCACCAACAATGTTTGAGGAATTCATTTTCTGCACATCCTTGCCAATATTTGTTATTTTCCTTTTTGTAAACATAATAGTCACACTAGTGATTATAAAGTGCTATCTCATTGTGTCCTTGATTTGCATTTTCCTAGTGCCACTGAGTTACACACTTAAAAATGGCTAAAAGGGAAAATTTTGTGATATATATTAATATATGTTGCCGCAATAATTAAAAAAAAACATATATATATATTTCCTTTGAATTTAGGAAATTATATTTTTCTAAGTTCAATTAAGCCAAATTTTCCCAAATTAATGTTATAGATATTCATGTATGTGGAGGATGCAAATCTCAATGTATTTTATCAGTCACACTTGTATGTTGCTACAGTTTTCTGGCACTTTCATATCTCTTTTCCATTTTATAGAAATCATTTTGGAAATATATGGTATACATTTTTATCTAGTTTACTTGACGTTTAACTGAAATTGAGGTAAGTTTAAATATTTGCCCGAGTCAAAACACGCACTGAAATGGTGAATAAGGCAGGCTGGGTCTTTTTCATATCTTTTTGTTCTTGTTTGATTGGTCCTTTTTGCTGTAGTGGATTTTACCAATAGACAAGGGCTCACATGAAATGCATGCTTGGTTTAGATACACAGAAAGATTTCTCTGTGCCCTTGTCTCATCTCAGAGATGCCATGACTTTTTACAGCAAATTCCACTCGTCCATCATATTCCAAGAATGACTCTAAACCATTTTAAAAATGTGTCTTTCACTGAGATCAATAGAAAAATGAGACAATTGTTAAACAAACATATTTAATTTTATCAAGAACTTGTAATTTAGTAAATATTTCTAATCTTATTTTGAACATTAAAACTAAAAACTGTGAGAAAAATTTTAATTTCAGTAATGCTACATACTCAGTGATATTTCTTACGTATGTCTAGAACTAAAACATCTTAGACATTCAAATTTTATGATACACAATCACATTTTTGAAAATAAAAATATTATTATAAAGACAAATCATGATCCCTTTCTTTTAGCCATCCAATTCACAGCGATACTGAAGTCAAATTTTAAGTAGTTATGAAGAGGAAATTTTGGATGAGCAAAAAAATTCCTTAAAAAAAAAAACAGATACAAAATTGTGTGTGGAGCTAAGGGTTCTTGGAAGTGGATTAAAGGTAGATTTGGGTACCACAATAAAGAGGGTTAAAAATTATAGACCAAAATAATGTTTTTAACTTATAGTACACATCAAAAATACATGGAGCGTGATTTAAAATTAAGATGACCAGGTAGGTGGCAATTTCAAATTTTGACTCCATACAAGTGAGTTTGAGGCCCCCCAAATGCATTTTAACCTATTACTGAGGTGATATTGATACAATTAGTTCACAGCCTCACATTTGAAATGGTGCTAAGTTTTTGAACTTCAACTTGTAAAGTAATGAGAACATTTTGGTTAAGAACAAAAAAGTTTTGAAATTGGATTATTGTTTTCACAACTTTTTGCTCTTTCTCTGCTTGTAAACTAAAGAGGTAATGATAGCACCAATTCCACTGTTTTTTTATGAGAAATAAATTAATTCATATTTAAATTCATAAAATTCCTTTATGACAGTGCTTGGCACATATAGCCTTCCATTAATTGTTAGTTATTATAAATGTATGGGTAATGGTGTATTACTTAATATTCTATATATGAAATTCTAATGACTTACTTATCATTGATGAATGGGACACATGGAAAGTTATTTTAAAAATCTGACAGTGTTTTCAAAATGGTTTAGAAGCAGAGAAATGTTCTACTTAAAAGACCTTTGTTATGTTATGATCTGCATGTAATGTGATAATACAAAATTGGAAAGGAAAGGATTTATTCTGACATCACATATTCTAATAAGGTATACTATTCCCTGTTGCAGTATATAATTTCAGAAATCCATATTGAGTATATCATATTAAATACCCTGCAATTTATATTGTTTAATTTTCATCTTATTGTTATATAATATTATTTATCATGGACTCTGATGATATATGGTTTCAGTATGCAAACAATAATATTTTTCTATGAACATCTATTTTAGTTTACCCAAACAACTTTCAATAAGGACAATTTCAGTCAGGTAGCCACTAACATGAAAAAATTGTCCAATGAATTTTCTGTAGATAGGTAGATAAATAGATGATAGGTTAGACAGATAATAGATAAATATTTACATTCTTATATTCCACTTCTCAAGGTTTGCCTTTATAAACACTATACTGGGGATGAAAGAAAGCAAAGTTTCTGGTATTTTCCTGACTCCTTCTGAAATCTATAAAAATATTGGCTTTTACCATATCATGATATATATCTGGAAATTATATATATATATATATATATTCTCTCTATATATATATATACTCAACATATATATATATATATATATATATATATATATATATATATATATACACACTCAACATATATATATTGAGTATAGACAATTAGGTGAACTATCAGGGTAGAAAGAAATAATTTGGCAGTGTAATGGTGGCTCACTGGCAGAATTCTCTCCTGCAATGCCAGAGACCCAGGTTCGATTCCCAGAGCCTGCCATGCCAAAAAAGAAAAAGAAAGAATTGAAAAATTATTGTGATAATATTCAATGTTATACAGAGACTAAAGACAAATGAGAATTCTCTCAATTTCATCTCAAGCATAGGTTGCATAGTTTAGTGAAATTATTTATTATTAAAAAAACATCTGTCCAAATAAATAGTTATATCACACTGTTAGAAAAATACAGATTTTTTTAAGCAGAATTAACAGAAATCATTTGATCTCAAAATTTATCTGTTCAGTATAAACAGACTATCAAGTAGAAGGGTTTTATAACAAATGCAGCAACAGAATTTTGAAATTCTTTTTAGTATTACTCATATTTTCATATAATATATGATGTATATTTTTGGTGTGTATGCCTGTTATTTGTTGCTTTATTTGATTTTGTTCTCCCAAAATAAAAAAAAAATAGGCTAATGAAACTATAAAACTGTGAGGCTCACGCATTGTGCACTGCAGTACTTTAACCAGTATGCTATGCATCTTAGCCTACTGAAGTTGCTGAAGAGTCTAAGTACAGGTTTGATGAGCACCACCCATGAGTTTTATTTATGGTTTCTCCCTGAGAAAGTTTGGAAATAATTAGAGCCACTGAAACATTAGGAAAGCAAAATCAGACCTTTAGTTGCATTATGAATTAGAGATGAGAGTTTTTGAGATATTAAAAAAGAGAAAAAAAATCAATAAATCCCTAGGACATTTTTACTAAACACTCATTATTCCATTTAGACATTTCTTGATAAGAAGATACTCAGGAGTAAACAGAGATATTGCTTGCAGCATTACAGGAACACTTTTCTTGTGCCCACTGCTCTTACAATCTCTTTGTGCCTTTAATTATACTACCGTCTATTTCCTCTGCAAATAAGCTGTTTCCAAGCTGATGCTATTTTCCTCTAGATTGCCATCACTTGTATTCCATTACTTCCAAAACTAGTAAGAAAACTGCCTGCAATTCTTATGGCCAGTTCTTTTTGGGGACAATTCACACAGCAAAGATTTTTTGCCCCAAAACACAGGTTTTTTTTGTGTTAGGGAAGAAGTTGAAAGATATTCAGTCATATTAAAAATAGATGTATGTATACTCTTTCTCTGTGAATTTCCCAATGGCTAATTGTTTTGATTTACTAAAGCTTCTGGAATGCAATATACCAAAAAAGAGTTGATTTTTACAATAGGATTTATTAACGTGCAATTTATGAAAAGGTCCAAATTAAGGCACCAGTGGTATGATACCTGGACTCTGAAGAAAATGCTGCTGGCATCAGGGACTCCTCTGTCAGACATCAAGGCACATGGCCAGTATCTGTTGGTCCTTCATGCTAGATTTCCCTGCTTTTAGTCCTGGTTCCAGTGGCCTCCTTTCTGAGCATCTGTGGATTCTCTCTTATCTCTTTGGCTTTTCTCTCACAGCTCTCTCTGGGTGTTTCTCTGTAAGCTCTCTCAGCCTTATTCATCTTTCATCATCTCCTAAAATATTCCAGTAACAAAGGATTAAGACCTACCTTGAATGGAGTGGATCACATCTCAGTTGAAATTACCTAACCAAAATGTCCCATCCACAAGTCTCCACCCACAGGAATGGATTAAAAGAGCATGCCTTCTTCTGGGGTAATAACAGCTTCAAACCAGCACACTAATCAACAAATATTATTTCTCCTATCCCTCCAGCTAAGCTGCATATTAGGAGGAATCTATTAAAGATGTGTAAGTATAATAAATCACAAAAGGAAAATTTTTTAAATGTTGTATTCTCTCAGTATGAAAATAGATGGAGTAAATCAACTGAATTTTTTGTTGGTAAAATAATAAGCCCTATATCATAGATGCTTGTCCAAGTTCTCCTTATATTATTCAGACTATTAGTTTCCCAAACCTAATATTTAATATTTTATTGAATCTGGAAAACTGTAGGACCATTTGGTAGGAAGTAATCACATATTCTGAAATCAATGAAACTGTAATAATTCCCATGATTACATATATCCAGGATGTTTCCATTTTTATGAGAAAATTAGAAGAGAAAACCAACATTTTGAAAAGCAATTTTCCTCTAAAGCTTAGGTTACTGTGAGTTTTTCATTAGAGAAATTGTGCATTTACAGAACAATCAGGATTCCTATATGCCACCCCACCACCAACATTTGAATTGCCATGGAAAATTTATTACAATTGATAACACTTTTTTTTTAACCCTACTATTTTTTTTAATCCTACTATTTTTTTTAATCCTACTATTTTTAACAGTGGTTACATTTGTTACAATCGAGGAATGATTATTAAAGTAGTACTATAACTATTGTCCATAGTTTACATAGGAGTATTTTTCTGCATATTCCCTACACCATTATTATTATAATAATGTTATTATTATCATTATTAGTATTTCATGTACTTCTTTTTTTATTACTCATCTGTCCTTACACTGGTTAAAAGGAGTGTCAGTCACACGGGTTTTACGATCACATGGTCACATGATAAAAGCTATATTATTATACAATCATTGTCAAAAATCAAAGCTGCTGAATTACAATTCAACAATTTCAGGTATTCCTTTCTGGCTATTCTAATAAACCAAAAAGAAATATCTATATAATGAGTCAGTAGTCATAGTCATTTGTTAAATTCTAATTTCTCACTTACACCCCTATCTCTCATTTGATGATTCTTTCAACTTCAGAGATATTTGGGCAATGACCATTTTAACTTTTTCTTGCTGGAAATGAGTGCTGACTTAAGGGGTAGAAGAATGAAGCTGGTTGATATTCTTTGAAAGACTGGTGCTTCTGGGTTTTAGGGCTTATCTGGCATTGGAAAAAATCTTATGTTCCTGAAAAAAATAAATTTACTAAGTGAAATTTTTCTAGAGTCTTAGATAAAGCCCAGAGTATTTTTAAAGGGTTTTCAGGAATATTGTTTGTTGGGGTTTGGCATACTTCAACAATTTTCAATATCTGGTTGAAGCTTGCCTAAGAATAACCTCCAGAATGACCTCTCAACTCTATTTGAAATCCCTTTGTCACTGAAAATTGATTGTGTTCCATTTAGTTTTCCCTTTTTGGTCAAGAAGCCATTCTCAATCTTACCATGCCATGGCCAGGCTTGTCCCTGGACGTCATATCCCATATTGCCAGCAAGGTTTACATCCCTGGGTGACATGTCCCATAGAGAGGAGAGGGAGACGCTTGTGATTGCATTTGTGTGTATAAGCATTTGTTTGCGTGTGTATTGTGCCTGTTCTGATTATAATACTTCAACGACTTGATTGTTACAAAATCTGACTTCTGATTCAACGACAATAATTTTTGAGAAGTATTTGACCATCCACCTCCAGGGAAACCTGTTGACCCACAAAAGCTACATTTATTAGAGTAACTGCAGTAAGGGAGAAACGTCCTTGATAGATACTTGTGTCTCAAAATGGGAAAATTAAGGGAAGGTATTTATAGGGATTTGGTGCCCAGGATGCTTATGACATAATAGCTTTGTACTGATGAACACGTGAGTCTTGATGAGCCACCTAAACATTTGATGTGCAAGTTATCTTAGTTAATTCATAGACTTATTTTCCTGGAGCAAGCATTTTCTTTGCTACAAATTGCTATGTTATTGTTCATTCTCAGTATTGCTTAACAAAGGGACAAGAGTATATTCTAAGTCATGAAATTATTTAATCCACACAGAAATAGGAAGCTTGCTTCATCACAGTGCTGTTTAACACAGTGACAGGATACCCTGATCCATTTTAAGCAAAAACTAAACAACCACAACAATAAAAGAAAACAAACAAACATGAAATGATAAATGAAACAAGGTAAAACACACTACTATGAAATAAAAAACAAACAAACAAACCCATATGGGTTATTATTATTTTTCAACTTATGTACTTACCCCATATAGAAGTTGAAAACCTTAGTATATGTAGGAAAAACAGTTTTTTCCACTCCCACAGAGTTGGCCATTGCAGTATATACCTGAAACTACTGGTGGATCATATACCCACTGAGGATAGAACCAAAATTTATCTCACACACCATTTAATTCACCATAGACTATAAGATACATAAAAGGAACGCAGCATATACTGAATGAATAAATCGGTAGTCAAGTATTGTCATTCTGGACTTCTGTTTACAATAGCTTTCAGCTCAGAAGTAATACCTTTGAGTCATATCACATAGCACTTTCTGCATACCTTCATGTAGTAATGTCTGTCCTATACATATATCTAATTTGGTAGCATTGACATTTCTCAAAGATGATATATGCTCAATAATTCCTAGACAATTCAAGTCCTTCATGAAGCCTTCTAATATCTACTAAATTATTTCAATAAACATATGTCATTTGAAATAATAAAAATGCTAAATAATTTCCATAGCCTATCACCCTTTTAATCATCTTCTGGAAAGAAGAGATTGGAAAAATCCTTAGGGTTTTGTTCATGTTGCTCAAACTTCATAGAATAAAATGCAACAATTTTTAATCAGTGAATGTTTCTAGAGCCCATTAGATGCATACACACACACACACACACACACCACCACAACCACCACCACTGCCACACACTTAACAGGCAATCTGAGCCTGTTATTAGTTGAGTTAAACTGGGGTAATTTAATAATTATCCAACACAAAAATAAGCAATGAATTCAACAAAATAGAAATGTGTATCTTGCTCTGATACCATAGTAAGATGAATATTCCTTGCCAGAATACTATACCTCTTAATGCAGTTTTTCAAGGACCTAGGTCCTTCCTTAATGTGGTTCCATCATCCATAGCCATTGAAGATGAAAGACACTGTGGATGGAACTGTTCTCTTCTAATCTTTGATCTAGATATGATTAATATTTCTTCTGCTCACACACCATAAGCTGAACTCACTCATCTGGCACAATCGAACAAACTCTTCAATTAGACTCTGAATCTGCTCTGGGGAAGGAGTTCCATTGTCCATTTTCTTTTTCTCTTAGCCCAGGGCTGTGCTTTCTGAGCAGTAAATCTTACCAGTTGTCCTCCAAGACCACATCTGAAATGGACTTTCTAGCATATGTTCTCCTTGTGGTTTGCACAGTTTCCAGAGCTCTCATTCTGCTAGGAAGCTTAATATGTGCATACATATTTTAAGAATTATGGAGTCAAGGAATATTTTTAGATTTTGTTCATTATTTCTTTGGCATTGGTAATTTCTGGAAAACTGAGATGTATTCTAAATCATTTGCTCCCAGTCACTTCCAGTCAATTCTACATGTATCCAAATCACTGTAGCCACAATAAAAATTCCTTCTTATAAATCCTTCTGATATATACCTTATTTCTGTGCTTCTTTTACATTTCTATGTACCTTTAACTTCTCTTTTTTTTTGGTAGATAATGCTCAGAGATCATCCATACACTTTCTTTTTTTCAAGTACATTTTGCGTATGTCTACAGGATAAATTCCCAGAAGTTGATATAAAAGTCTGTGGTAGTTTTAGCATGCACTCATAATTTCTTTCAAATATCATCCTCAAATAAAAGGAACCAAGTTCCTTGAAACAATTACTGATTTCAGGGTTAGAACAAAAATAAGACTGGCAGAGTGTTAATAGAGGAAGAAGATTTTTTAAATGACAGGACATGTCAAAAGAATACTAGGAGCCAAGCTTAAAGAGCTCCCATTGACAATATTGAAAAATTTGACCAAGCTAAATAATGACAGTATTGGATAATGACCCCAAATTAAATTATATATCCATAGGTATATACTAACATAAATAAATAATTGAAGAAATAAAGAAATAATGGAAAATGGAAACAATTTTCCTTACAGAAGAATTTCAAATAATTTATGAAAATACTTTCCCTTTAGTAGCTGCAGCTTCATTTCCCTCCCAATAACTGTGGGTAGGACTTATTGACAAACTTGCAAAAATTAGAGGATGTAAGAAAAAAAAAAACAATAATTATCACATGGCAAAAACTGAGAGAAACCAAGTGGTACATTTTTAACACCATGAGTTATGTCCTCTTGATATCATATATCCCTCGGTATGATGTAACGAGAAGGGAACTTCAAATTTGTAGTTGTCACCAAAATCCATCATTGCAGTCTAATCATCAGAAAACTTAGACAAACTCAAGCTAAAGAATATTTTAAAAAATATTTCAGAAGTATTTTCAAAATTGTCAAGGTCATGAAAACACAAGGAAAGGCTGTGAAACTCACAGATTAGAAGAGACAAAAGAAACATGATAACTGAATTTTATGTTATAGCTTGGACTATGTCCTGAAAGAGAAAACAGTTAGAAAACGAACTGTGAAATGTGAGTAAATCTGTAATTTTGTTAATAATATTGTTCATATATATATAGTTAATTTCAATGAATGTACCAATGTTACATAAATTACTAACATTAGGGGAAGAGTATTGAAGACTGATAAAATTATGTCCTATATTTGCAAATTTTGTAAATCTAAAATATCCCAACTTAAAAAATTTTGTAAGTTTGTAAACTCTTATTTGATAGCCATTTTTAAATTTCTTTGCAAGTGACCACACATATTTCAAGCCTCACCAACATTATATGAGGGATGTATACTTTCCCTCACTAAATGGAACATGATTTTTAAATTGAACATAAAATACAGCAAATATCTCAATTCTCTTTGGATCTTCTGCTTCCATTTGGCTGTAGCAGTTAGGCTTTACCATAATTACATGACTATTTTGAGGCCTCTTCACTATATCATTTCTTCTCTTAGGGGAAATTTGTCTTTTTTTAAAATATATTTCATCAAAAAACCCCGCAAAGTTCAAATCATTTTAAATAAAATGTTTGATTGATTTGTTGTTAAAAAGAAAAAAGTGAAGGAAAATGGAAAGTGAATGAAAAATGTCTAGAAAAAATAAAGCTTAAATATTCCAATCTTATAATCATTCTATTTCATAGTAGAAAAACTAAATTTATTTTCTCTGAAATAGAAAAACAAGAATATCTGTTGCTGCCTGTTCTAGTAAACATTTATCAGTAGTCATACAGCTGAAATCAGAATTAAAGTTAAAAAAAAGGGGCATCCAGAATGGAAAAGACTCTAAAGTTACAGAGAAAACATTGATGACCCATTAGAATGCAGTCATTACTTTATCAAGTTCACAGAATACAAAATCAATATACAAAACAAATAATATTTTAATTTCCTAGGAGAAAACAATAAAAATTAAAATTAAAAAATAATGTCACTTGCAGTATCCTCAAAAGTTATGTTACTTTGATAACTTTAACTTATTTTGATAAGTTTAACAGAATATATACAAAAATGTTAGTGAAAAATTATTGCAAAAATTATTTATAAACAAAATAGATGGAGAGAGAATTGTTTATGAATAGCACATCTCAATATTGTTAAAAACTTAAATAAAATGCTAATTGATCTATGAATTCCAAACATTCATAATGAAAAACAGCATGTTCATAGAAAATGACAAACTATTTTGCAAATTTACGTCGAAATGTAAAAGATCTAGTTAAGACAGAAATAGTTTGAAAATAAAGGGACAAAGTTGGAGGGGTCACACTTAATTTCAAAATTTGCTATGAGGCAATCAGAGTTGTGCACATAATAATGAAACAGGTTAGCAAGTCCAGATGTTACCCACCTATATGTCACATGATTTTTCACAAAGGTGTCAGTATAGTTCACATTTCTCTGAAGAGAGGCAAGTGTTGCTTTTTGTGTTTTGATTTTGTTTGCATGCTTATGTATTTATTTTTTATTTGAAAATGCAATTACATTACTTAAAAATGTATATTGCAAACTCTAGGACAACAAAAAAAATAAAAAGAGGAAAATTGATGTGCTAAGAGAGGAGATGAGGTAGGATAATATAAAAATGCTCACTTAAAACCAGAGAAAGCAGAAACAAGTAAAAAGTTGACTAAGAACAATTTCAATGAATAGGAAACAGTAACAAACATGTTAGACATTATTTAAGTATATTAGTAATCACTTTAAATGTGAATAATATATGTTAAAGTTTGAATCGTGTTTCCTAAAAAGATATGTTTAAATTCTAACTCTTATATCTGTGAATTTGACCTTATTCTGAAAAAGTGTCATTGTAAATGGAATTAGTTAACATGAGATCATAATGGGGTCATAATGACCTACAAGAAACCCATTTCAGTATTAAAATTTTGATGGTTGAAAGAAAAGATATGGAGAAAGGTATTCCATGCTAATGCTAATCAGAAGAAAGCAAGGGTTGATTGATCAGCACTTGGAAAATCAATATAGATATAATTGACCTGAATGGTACTACATCAATAATCTAATTGATCTTTATAGTATCCTCCCCTAAGTAACAAAAGAATTTACATTCTTCTCATAGCTTGCATGAACATTCATCAAGGTAGACCTCATACTGTGGCATAAACACACCTCAACAAATTCAAAAATAGAAATCATGCAAAGTATGTTCTCAGACCATAATGGAATAAAACTAGAAGTTAATAACAGAAAGTTAACTGGACAGTCTTCAAATACTTGGAGATTAAACAATACACTCCTAGTTAACACATGATTCAAGGATGAAGTCTCAAGGGAAATTTTATATGTGTGTGTGTGTGTGTGAACAGGTGCAAATGAAAATACAATATCAAAATCTGTGGGATGCAGCAAAAGCAATGCTTAGAACTAGAAAAGGAAGAGTGATTTAACCTCAAGGAAAGCCTAAACTCTCTCTCTAAGCCAGCTAGGCAAGTGTGCTCACTGCCCTCCTCCCCCACCACGTGGGACATGATTTCTAGGGGTGTAAGTCCCTCTGGTAACATGGAACAGAACTCCCAGGATGAACTGGGATCCAGCATCAAGGGATTGAGAAAGCCCTCTTAATCAAAAGGGAGAAGAAAGAAATGAAACAAAGTAAAGTTTCAGGGTCCACGGGTAGTTCAGTGGTTAGAATACCTGCTTTCCATGCAGGAGAGCCAGGTTTGCATCACCCCCCCCAAAAAAAAAAACAAAAAAATTTCAGTGGCTGAGAGATTTCAAACAGAGTCTAGTGGTTATTCTGGAGATTATTCTTATGCATTATATAGATATCAAATTTTAGTTTATGGTGTACTGAGGTGGTTGGAGGGAAGTACCTGAAACTGTTGAGCATGTTCCAGTAGCCTTGATTCTTGAAGACAAATGCATAAAATACAACTTTTGCAGTGTTGACTGTGTGATTCTGTAAACCCTGTGTCTGATGCTCCTTTTATCCAGGGTATGGACAGATGAGTAAAAAAAAATATATGAATAATAAATAAATAAATAATAGGAGAGATGAGGAGTAAAATAAATTGGGTAGATGAAAATACTAGTTGTCAAAAGGTGAGAAGGGCAAAGAGTATGGTATGTATGAATTTTTTCGTTTATCTTTTTATTTCTTTTCCTGGAGTGATGTAAGTGTTCTAAAATATCATTGTGATGAATACACAACTATATGATGATATTGTGAGCCACTGATTGCACACCATATTTGGAATGGATGTGTGGGGAGGTTTGTCAATAAAAATTATTTAAAAAAAGAAAGCCTAAGAAAGGTAGAGAATTTTTTTTTTAATTGAGAACGGGAAAGTAGAGAAACTGAACAGATCCAAAAGCTAATTCTTTGAGAAGATCAATAAAATTGATAAAACTTTATTCACACTAAAAAGATAAAAGAGATAAGAAACTAATTGCCAATATCATTCCATGTTTATTGAGTATAATAAAAAGAAATACCCTGAACAACTCCATGCCTACAAATTCGATAATTTAGATGAATGTGCACTCCTTGGGAAGTCACAGTCTATTCAAACTCACACAATAAGAATAGAACATCTCAATAGGCCTAAATCTATTAAATGAATTGAATTATAACTTCCGGAAAAAGAAAGCACCAAGCCCAGATGTGTATACCATTAAATCCTATCACATATTTAAGGGAGACATTATGACAGTTCCGCACAAATCCTTCCAGAAAACAGAAAAAGAGGGAACATTTCTTAACTCAGTCTACAAGACCAGCATAATCATATCACCAAAACCAGGAAAAATCTCTACAACTAAGACACTATAAAGCAAGATCTGGCATAAACATAGTTGCAAAACGAAGTGACAAAATATTAATTGAATCCAAGAGTTAAATCCAAGAACATACAAAAAGACTTCTATATATGATCAAGTGGGATTTACTCCAAGTATGCAGGGTTACTTCATCATTTGAAAATCAACCAAAAGAATCCACATATTTACAAGCTAAAGAAGAAAATTTGTGGATTATATTATTTAATGTATAAAAGGCATTAGACAAAATAAAACACCATAATAAAATGTCTCAGTAAACTAGGAATAGAGAAAAATTCTGACATTCTACTTGGCGAGTACTGCACAAAACTGTCCTTGTCATCAAAATAAGAAAAGTCTGAGAATCTGCCACAGACAAGAGTTTAAGAAGCCCGGATGACTAAATGAATGTGTTATCTTAGATGTGATCCTGAATTGATAATAAAAGCACATGTAGTAAAAACTAAGGAAATCTCAATAAATTATTAACCTTAGTTAATAATATTGTACCTATTTTGGTGATTAATTATAAAAAATGATCTGTAATTATGTAATATAAGATATTAATAATAGAGGAAACGATTTGGTATACATGGAAACTGTGTTTTATTCTTTTTTTGGTTTTTGCTTTTTTTAAAATCTAAAACTTTTCTAAAACATAAATTTTATTTAAAAAATGAAACAACATTAATTCTCAACAACATCAATAACATTAGTACAAGAATAAATCTAGTGTAAATTTAAAAGATTATACCAAGGGTTGAATTAAAATGAATCAAATACAATTTATAGATGTAGTTCCCTGGCTGCTAAAACAAATTACATAAAAGGGTTGGCGTAACAACAGCAATTTATTGGTTCATAGTTCAAAGTCTAAAAGGCTTGCTCCCTCCTGGGATTTTCTTTTGGCTGGCTGGCAATTTTGGGGGTTACATGGGGCAATGCAACTCATGACTTCTTTTTTTCCAGTTCCATTGTCTTCGTGTTTTTGTCTGACCCCATGGCTTCTCTCTGTCTGTTTTTAATTCTGCTTATAAAGGATTGCAGTTATCTGGATTAAAGCCTAATTTGATTCATTTGTGCCATTCCTTAACTGAAGCAATATCTTGAAGAGCTCTATATTTACCATGGGTCCCCACCCACCAAAATGAGGACAAAGACCAATAACATGTCCAAACAAGAGTAGAGTTCAATTCATCACAAGAGTGTTGTGCATGTAGATTAGTACACTCACTATGGAAATTTGGGAATATATAACAAAGTGAAGTGTGATACAGCAATTCTATTGCTAGATACACACCTAATAGAAATTTAATACAAATGAGCAAAGGAGCATGTGCAAGAATATCCACAGTAGCACTATTCAAAATAACCATAACCATGGAATACGGGAAAGCCTTGTAACAATAGAAAGAATAAATTTCATATTATCCGCTCAGTGAAATATTTTACAGCAGTAAGAATGAGTTTCTGCTACATGAAAAAACTTGCAAATAAGTTTTTTCAAAAATGAAATTTTATTCAAAAATAAAACTTTGTGCAAAAAGATACAAAGTAATATATACTGTAAAATTCTATTAAAAATTTTAAATACTCAAGTATTTGATGCTAGCTAAAATCAGGATTCAATATATCTTTCAGAGAGTAGTGAAGGAAAATTTCTTTTTGATTGGGTTCAAAGAATTTTGAAATTCCTAGAATCTAAACACAATATCGATTCCATAGATTACTATTATTTCATAATTGCATAGCAATTCTCAAATATTACCACATGAGTATTTTTTAGCTTCAGTAGGTCAGTTTATTGGTCAAGAAGAAATATTAATTATACTTTCCTTGAATTCAATAAGCCAAGATGCTTTGAGTGCCCACTAAACATAGGTCACTGTATCACTCAACAAGCATATGGAAAAATGACACAATTCTATGAAACTAAAACAAGATAATATCTTTGGATTTTTGCAATCAAATTTGGTCTTTTATTACTTGCTTGACTCTATACTAGCCATGACCTCTGTTGAACTTGTGAATTTTCAGTTGTAAAGCCTCATCTGTAAGTACTTTTTGAGTTGTAGTTTATATACCTGCAAAATCCTTATATGTAAATCCTTTTTTGAGTTGTAAAACAAAAATAAAAATAAAAATAAAACTCAAAATCCTTTTTTGAGTTGTAAAAGGATAATAATGAAGACAGAAGAGAAGGTCTAGGGTATGAAAATCAGACCAAAGTAAATAACACGGTTCTAGCTATATGGGATGTAAAAAGAAGTTATTACTATAAATATCCTTACGATTAGGATTTTATAACATATTTGTGATAAGTGTACAAAATGATTATTCCACCACTTATAATGATTTTTTCTATTAATATTTTTAACACTCCTCATCCATCTTTTTTCCATTTCATGTGAAAGATATGACAAAAATCTCAGTATACTTTGAACTTTCACAGAGTTCCCTCAATCTATGAGGTTTATTCTAATTAGGCCAAATGTATTCACTTTTGGATCTTCAACTCAAATCTATAGTCCAGTTTTCATTAATGCTTTCACCATTTTCTTCATTAATCCCTTTCCATTTCCTGTTATGTGGAAGTTTCTACAACCTGTCACTAGTATAGATGATAAAACAGTAAGTTATATAGATCCTGTGTTAATAGGCTAGTCTTCCTCAGTAATTTTAATTATTGTTATAATTTCATACATAAAGGCCCAAATTTAAAACGTGGATAATTAAATCAGTTTTCATACGTGATTACATTACTTTAAGATATTTCATTGTAGATGGTAACAAATTTTTAATGTGTAGGATTGTACCACATATAGCTTATTATAGATACGGATATCAGCAAGGCCCTGCACATCACAACCCTATTAATTCAGATTGTCACATATATTGAGAAAAGTCACTATTAGTTACAAAAATATATGTTAGGTTTAATATTCTTAATCTAAGCCAGAGAAGAAGTTGATGATTAATATCCTCTGGGTGAGATTTTCTGCTGCAGTGAAATAACCTGATCCAGTGATAATATGAGAATCAGCCAAAATCAAAAACACTCTATCTTTACCATGCACATGTGCATTGCACTTAAGGTTTTAATGAAAAGTAAAAAACAAAAGGTTTGCCAGAGATTCCCTGAGTGATTCATAATTTCAGGGTATTAAAATAAATTGTAAATCTAGATATCAAGGTCCTTTTAAAAATTAGATATGCTATAAATTGAAACATTTAGATAAATAGGATATTATAAGAGAACCATGTACATTATATTGTTATAATAAAATATAATTGATATACGTAAGTGCCTTACTATTTCTTTCGTCTATTTATGACAATTTCCTAAATAATAATCATAGATATTAGATATGTAACTACTGAGTCATTTATGGCCTAGAAAACAATTTCTGACTTCCTCTAAACTTTACTTCGAAAGAGAGAATAAAATATACCTTTCAGGTAATAAAAAATATAATGTCAGTTACTACTGAGAGTTTTAAAATTCATTTTTATTTTACAAAATATCACCAAGAGAAAACATGGCATCTAAAACATATAGGGAAGAGAAATTTTTCTTTTGCTCAGTTTGTATATGAGATCTAATAACTTTTGAAATTTTGTTTAATTAAAATTGTATTTAATAAGTCATAAACCATATTTTGATTGTATAAAGTTTTGCAATCTTGCTCAAATTCTCTGCCATGTCATATAAGAACTATTCCAAGAATTGTTTCCAATCCACATATGCAGTTATTGTTAAATACAATTTTCAAAAAATAAAAGCCTGACACTCATGAAAATATAAAATGAACATGTATCAAACATTTCACTTAACTCATTAATGAATGAGGATGCCAGTAAGATATTAAATCTGGTTTAAATGATAAATTTAAGGACCAAAAAGTGTGCACGTATGGAATTGATATAATAAACTTTATCAGTACTACTAGATGATGAAAAGCAATACAACTATGCTCAGTAGGTAGAAAAATTATTTTAAAATTTGTATTTTTAACCAGTCTTTCAATGGTGTTTTATAGCAGGAAAATAATCATTCAAACATATAAGAGCTGAGGAAATTTCTTGAAAATTTATTCAAGTAAATCAAGAGATTACTTAAAGCAATAGGATGGAGTATTAGGGGAAAAATGGGTACATTTGTAAGAAATTAGTGTAATAATATCACGCTTTAGTTTGTGGTGAAATTTGTATATTATACTACTGTTTTACGCATTTTAAAAACATCATATGAGAATTGCATACATGTAGGAACTCTCTGTGGTTTAAAAAACAAATTACATGATAACTTTAGAATGTCCATATTAATCTGTGAATAGAAAGAAGGTGGGGGAAAGAAAGAAGGTTAAAAATATTGAAGAAAAAGCAGGAACACTTCTCAAAAGTCAAAATAATTATCTTATATGGAGTAGAGATGAGGGAATATGAAAGACAGTGTAAGAAAGGAAGGAAATTTTTTAAAAAGGGAAATCAATAATTAAATTACACTGAAATATCACCTTTCTCCGATCAGTTTGTAAAATTCTAGTACTTTCATAATATATAATATCTTCTGTTGGGCAAGTGTAGGAAAGAGATAATTCAGACATTGTTGGTGGGAATGCAACCTTTATGGGAGGGCATTTGACAACATCTATAAAATTCCACTAGCATTTACTTTTTTTAAAAACTTTTTTTATTGTATAATATAACATATACACAAAGCAAAGAAAGAAAAAAAGCAATAATTTTCAGAGCATTCTTTAACAAGCAGTCACAGGACACATAACAGAGTTTGTCATGGGCTACCATACCATCCTCTCAGATTTTTCCTTCTAGCTGCTCCAGAATGTGGAAGCTAGAAGGAATAATTTTTTTTATCATTACAACTGAATTTTAAATTTGTGTGTGTGTGTGTGTGATAAATAACATACATACACAAAAGCAATAAATTTCAAAGCACAGAACAACAATTTATTGTAGAACAGATTTCAGAGTTTGGTATGGCTTACAATTCCATAATTTTAGGTTTTTATTTCTAGCTGCTCTAAAGTAAAGCTGAAGTTTCTTTAGAAACTAAAGAAATATCAATTTGATGATTCAGCAATCATATTCATTTGTTAAACTTCACCTTCTCTGTATAACTCCACCATCAAATTTGATCTTTCTACCCCACTTTTTATGGGTATGAGGGCTATGGCCATTCTAGCTTTTTCATGTTGGAAGGGGCTGTCAATGATATGGGGTAGGGAGATGGAACTATCTGATGTTCTGGAGAGGCTGGGCCTTCTCGGTTTCAGGACTTATCTGGCCCAGGGACCCATCTGGAGGTTGCAGGTTTCTGGAAAGTTACTCTAGTGCATGGAACCTTTGCAGAATCTTACATATTGCCCTAAGTGTTCCTTAGGATTGGCTGGAATGGTCTTGGTTGGAGTTTGGCAAATTATGATAGGTAGCAAAGTTGAACTGAAACTTGCATAAGAGTGACCTCTAGAGTATCCTCTTAGCTATATTTAAACTCTCTCAGCCATCTATTCTTTATTAGTTATAGTTCTTTTCCCCCTTTTGGTCAGGATGGAATTGATCCCATGGTTCCAGGGCCAGACTCACCCCTGGGAGTCATCTTCCACATCGCCAGGGAGACCTTCACCCCTGGATGTCATGTCCCATGTAAGGGGAAGGGCAATGATTTCACTTACAGAATTGGGCTTAGAGAGAATGAGGCCACATCTGAGCAACAACAGAGGTCCTCCAGTAGTAACTCTCAGGTATACCTATAGGTAAGCTAAACTTCTCTACTACCTACATAAGCCTCACAAGAGTAAGCTTCAAGGACTTGGCTTATTCATTTGAGTGTCCCCGATATTTAACACAGTATCAGGGGATTACCTGATGTTAAAGTTTAATAGTTTCATATTTTTTCTCCCATCCCTCAAAATGCCTTTTGATTATTTGCTTACTATATTCTAGGTAGCATTTACTTTTAAATATATTAATCCCAATTTTAGGGTTTCATCTCCCTCAAAATAATTGACAAATATGTAAAATCACATATGCATAATGATTTTAATTGAAACATGATTTCTAATATTAAAAAATGAAACACATTTAAATAATAACTGGGAATATCCATAGTTGGATATAGGTTAAATAAGCTATGAAAAATCCACAGAAATTGAGAAATATGCAGTTACCAAAAGAAAAGTGGACTTTATATATTACTAATAGGTTACATATACATATATATGTATAAATGATTTATAATAATGATTAGTGGTAATTTTGCGATATTGGTGATCTGTTTTTTTTTTCTAGTGTGATTTCATGGTGGTGAGGTATATAATTATAATTACTTCATCAATTTTGTGATACTGCATTGGTTTGTGCCAAGATGCTAGAATTTTATTTATCATTATTTTCACATCATTGCTGCAAATGAAACAGAAACAAAGGCAAATAGCATCTTCTTTTTAAAAGATGTATAAACGCGTGTAACTATACCTGCGTTTTTGTCCTTGCTGTCAAGAACTGCAATGATTTTGAGATTTGAGGTTAGCTTGCCAACTTAAAATCCTAGCACATTTGCTAAAGTAATAAGATGACTGAATCAGAGATGAAGGAGAGTTTATCTTTCATAGCAAAAGCGGTAAATCAGGATTTCATCACTTTTCTTTTTCTTCCCTGAGACCCGATCCCACAGAGCAGTGCTAAAAGGGCCAGGTCACATCTGCAGCTACAGTGGGTTGTTTTAAAGGAGAAAATTCTCAGTTTAGGGAATTCCTATTTTTTACAATGGGAAATAAACCTACTTGAATTTTACCCCTGAGGAGGCATTTTTATATTACAGGGAAGTAAACAGATCTCTCTCCCACTAGCAGAACTTTATTCAAAGCCTGAAGTTAAGAGGTTGTGGTGATGCAGTCTGTGGCTCCTTTCTTCGGGTAACATGGCAGTGAAGGGCAGAGAATGGATGCCAGTTTGACAAAGAAGTCTGCCGGTTTATTTTCCTTTGGCAGTGATTGCAATTTTATGGTGTTTACTTTTATCTGTGGGTTCTAGATACCTTGGCAATTAGGTAGCTCAGGTCGCGACAAAAAAGAGTGGCGTAGGGAAAATTCCAAGGCCTAAGTTCCAAGGCCTCTACAATTCTCTCTACAGAACAGTAGAGGACATAGTTTGTGGAAGAGAGCTTCCAGTGTTACTCTCTCTGCAGTGCTCTGGCGACACTCTCTTAAGGAGCTGTCTGAGTGAGATGAGCACCGAAACCACAGGAAGCAAAACCCTGAGAGGCTATTTGCGACCGCTATTAACTAACCGGATGTGCTCTATTCACTCTCTACAAAAACTAATTTCGGCTCTATTCTCATGTAACTCAATTTTCTGAAAACTGCATTGAACCTGCTGTTTTCCTGTGTAAAAGTGTAAAACAGCAGGTTATCATCAGTACTCGAAAGTGGCACATGTCAAAATCTCTCTTTTTATTTTTACTGTCCTAGCTCTAGTGAGCTCTCTTCTGCTATTCCCCCCTGCAGTCTTTCTCTGCAGCCCTTTCTTGTTCCAGTAAAGATTTGTCGTACAATCCTTACCTATTTCTATGAAATCTCCAGATGTATTAGGAATCAAAAAGCCAGACCATTGACCATTCTTTTTTCTCTCTACTCTATTCTATAAGGTTCAAATTATGTTTGATTAAAATTTATCACTAATTAATTTTGTAAGAAGGGATATGTTAGTTGCAAACATTCTTAGTCTTCATCTGAGAAGATATTCAATTTTACTTTGATTCTCAGATGTTAACTGAGCAAAGGAGATAATCCTAGGTCAGAAGTTATTTTATTGAGGATTTTTAAAATATAATTACATTGCTTGCAGGAATATATATTTTACTAATGGGAAATCTATATCAGTAGAATATTTTGGGGATATATTCCATCTTTTGTTTCTGGGTTTTTTTTTTAAGTTTTGTATTTCCCTTTTGGCACTTTGTTATTTCAGGTTTGGATATGTTTTTATTTTTCCTGTAAGCTTTGTAAATCGCTTAATTATGATTTTTTTTTAATCTTGAAACTCCTCCATGATCATTTTTAATACAGTTTCCCTTGCTCTGTCTGCTTTTTCCTATTTTATTCCTACTAACCATATTGATTACTAGGAATATCATTGTATTCTTTTTCAAATACTCTGGTTCATCTTTCCTTTCCTGGTTTTGTTTTACATTTAGTGTGAGTAGATATAACTGTGTGTGGTGTTTATTTCTACTTGTCTTTGATTTTCAAAATATTTATTATGAAATTATATTATTCTTGGGAGCTATTCAAAATCTTTGTTTCACTCCTGATTAATATTCTGAGTGGATTTTTGTAAATTACATTTGGGGATAATTTATGTGGGTCCCTTTTATGGGATGATCTAAGGAAATGTTCCTTCTGAGTACCTTTGCATTCATGTCCCCGGAGAACTAATATGATACTAGTCCAACAATTAACAATTGTATTAGTATGCTAAACTTAGGGTGTAAATTCAGAGTCCACACCCAGGCATGTTTATTATTTATATTTCTCAAAAGAGTCCTTTATTTAATTATTTTTTGGCTTGGAGATTTGGAGAAAACTTTTTTTTTTCCATGTAAGGTAAAAAGGTAATCTTTTCCTTTAGAGAGAGCCTGTGAAAATAATGAGTTGGAAAGAAGACCACAAAAAAAGGTAAAATCATGAACCCTTCTCTCAGAGACTTTTTCTGCTGTGCTTGAGTTCCAGAACCCAGAGAATCATTTGTTCTATTTCTCATGGAGTAAAGGATCTGTATTCCATCTGGCAGAAGACAATGACTAATCCCAGCTGTAGCAATCCTTCTCTTTTTATCTATGTGCATCATTCTAACTTTCTAAATTTACCAAAATTCTGAGAATCTCAAGAACTATTTGCTGTAATTATTTCTTTTCTCCTCGATATCTTTTTCTATAGGAAAAATAAACTTTCTCTTTTAAATGTTCTATATCCAAATTTTTTTTTAAAACTTTCTTCTGATGATGCTTCCTTCCCCATTGCCTTTTGTCTTTGTTTTGATTATTTTACTTAATTTCAGTGAAAGCTGGGGAAGAAAAAGATAAATCAAAGATTGGCAATACATCATGCTTAAATATAGTGCACCCCATACCACCTTCATCTTTTACACTAGTGCAGTACCCCTGAGGTGCTGGTGCACAGCCAGTAATACTGAACACCCAGGAAGAAAGCAAAAACTCCCAATGTTTTAAAAAGTAATTTTGAGTAGGCAATGGTGAGAGGCAAGAGTCCTTGCCTGCCATGCTGGGGACCTGGGTTCGAATCCCAGTGCCTTCACATGTAAAAAAAAAAATAAAGTAATTTTACTTACACTGGTTATAGAGCTCATACTTTTCAAAGTTCTGTATTGTTCCATTAACCTAAAAGTAATGACTAATTCTTCTACTTACAGCTATAAATATCTCTAAGATACTCATTGATAAAGAAACAGGCATGGCCTGAGAAATTTCCTTGTAATGTACCCTGCAAGGAAAGCAAAATAGGATATATATTTTCAATATAAATATTTTGGATTCTTATTTTATAAATAAATCCTTATTATATTGCCTATATATGTACACACATAATATAGTTTTGTTTTATACTACATTGAGCAAATATTTTATATTTTTCATGTCATTTCAAAGTCATGAAAAAAATAAGTAAGATAGGCTTTTAGAAAATATGAAAACTCTTCAATGTCAACCCAAAGGTCAAGAGAATTCTTCATAGGAACATTAGATAAGATTTCTAAATTCTTAATTCAGTGATTTAGAGCTTCTTTGAAAAGATTTGACTTTTGAAGTGCATTTTCAATCATAATTTTGAAAATAAGTGTATTATATCATAAAACCTCTTCATTACAGATAATAGGAAACTCTTCTTACTCATTCTTCTTTAAAATGTCAATGTGCATTTAGTATATTTTATATGCTATCAGTACAGAAAAGTAGCTCGATATAACTCCTTAGATCTAAGGATCCTTTTAATAATTCTGCAATACATTATCTCAAAAGTACTTTGTCTTCAAAAAATGTTCTTTAATTCATTCTCTTTTCCAAAGGGCCTACCACTTCCTTAAATATTACTGAATGATACAATAGTGGCCAGAAGGAATCAATGTGGCCCCCTGTTGACTCAATTGTGAGGGTGCAAATTTTGTATTTTTTGCAGGGTAAATTATGCAAAATAATATACTTAAATGAGCAAACTATAAGCATATACATGTAACATATTTTAACACATAATCTTGTCTATATGTCTACATAGTATTTTGAACCTGACATAAAACTCTTCTACGATCCAAAAACCCAAATAATGGCTTTGAACTCTCAGAGAATGATGACAGTATTTTTCTAATTTAAACAAGACCATCACAGGATTTACTATCACTTGTAATATACCTTTTTGGTCCAAGGCAACTTATTTGAGGCAGTCAGTAATCAGGAAAGATAGAGATTACAACTATGTAATCCACAAAGGTTTATCCAAAAAATGAATGAATTTAATGTTAATTTAAAAGTTAAATCACCATTTTGATATTGAATTATAATATGTCCAAACTTTGTAATGAAAGTTAATGTTAAAAAATATTTTCTTAAATTCTGATTGAACAAAATTAACATATCTAGATAATAATTGTGAAACACTTTAAGCCTTTAAAGTTGGGTTGTCAGTGATTCTATTGAGAAGACAACAGAAAATCACATCAGCAAACATTGTTTAATATTTACAACTAGGGACCAGTCAGTAATACAGAATATTTGGAAAAACAAAAAAAGGAAATGGGAGGGACCAAGATACAAATAGTGCAGGAAGACACTACTGCCCTCAGGGTTGGAGAACACAAAAGGAAGAAATGGAGACTTTCAGGATCTGAAATCAGAAGAAGGAAAACATGGAGCTAGGACTTGCACCCTGAAGAACTCCTGTGACACCTCTGCTATTAGTACCTCAGAGAGGGTGAAAGGTTTTTTTGGAAGTAATGGAAGTAGCTGAAGGCTGCACCCAATTGCTATCATTGTACAAAATGGCAATGCTGGGGAATCACTGACAGGAAGGACAAGCAAAAGGGAAGAAAATATTCCTTTCTTCTGACTTCCAACATTCCTCAAGTGCTTTCAATCTACAGAAACTAGGAAGAAGTAATCTGTTAAAAGGAGACCATAAAATATAATTTGCAGAGTTCTGGTTCCTATCTTCAGAAAATTGATTAATTTGGGGTAGGCCAGGATCTGAAAGAGAGTAGCTAAAATGCTGATATAATCACCATTTTAAGGTTTCTAGAACTGATCACCAGGGTTTAGATATTGACAATTTCCAAAATTTGGAGAGTCTAAATGTGAGCTAAGATTCTAAAATACTTTCACTTTTTGTGATTTCTGAATGTCTTTATTTAATCTGAGATTTAGAGGAGGGAGCCCTTGCACGCTGAGAGGGAGACCATTTTTCTTCAACACTGTTCAGGAAGATGGGAGACGCAACTCCTTATTTGCAGTAAATTATTTCTTTGCATTCATCATTTTATTACAGAAATTCAGTTAAAATCTTTGTAACTTTGGTAGTTGTCATCTTTGGTACCCTGGACATAGACTGAGTGACTTTACTTATAATCTGCTCAAGCTTTTTCATATTTCATGTATAATTCTCAGACAAGAGTTGCCTTACATTTGCAATGTTTGCAAACACCCAAACATAAATATTATTTTTGCAGATATTTATATGCTTTAATAGCAGCACTGATCATCAATAAAAATATAACCTTAGCCCTAGATTTTGCCTGAAATACTGCTATCATATTTGTGCTTTAAGGTTATGATCTGTGAGAGGCACAGTGGCACCTATTCAATTGAAGGGAAAGGTTCATTTTATTTCTTATTTTTACAGTCATTGTCTCTCATGCTGGAGTAATGCAGCATGGCATACAAAAAGCAGTGTGATATAATCCCACTTTTCCCTAGAAATTGATTTTTTTTCTCTTTGGCAAGCAATTTAACACATTTTTTAATTTAAAGCAGTATGGAAATACGATTCAACAGAGGGCAAACATCTTCCTCAAATGTCAAAAATAGAATATATGACCTCAAATAAATTACTGGTGTAATACCTGGTAGGGTGCTGCATTAACATTCTCAGTCATTTGGCTTTATTATTTACTTTCCTAAGCTCCTAGAAGAGAAGTGACATTTTTGAAAATTGTTTATCCTGTGATATAAATAACCCTGTAATTCGTCACAATGAGAATTCAGTTACTTAATTTAAGAAACACACATTTATCTCTCAACAATAATATTACTGTTTTGACAGAATTATATTTTATTTTTCTCAGTTCAAAACATCTACCCCACAACTCCACCAGGTCTTCACTCACCAAATCATTAGAAGTTAAGGATACTTGGAACTGCTAGGCAATTCTTCTTCAAAGTGTTTTTATCTATGGTATTTGTGGTGCCTTTCAATACAGTTTCTAGTTCTACCTCTCTGGCTTCTCTTTTTTCCTCTCTCTTTCCTCTCCTCACACAATTCCTTCTCCAAGCAGGAATCACAATAGTCAAGAGCAGTGCCAGCTCTGGACTTAAATGTCCAAGTTGGAACCCATGAGCCATCTCTTAGCCCTTTTTTCATTCTATTCCTTATTTATCAATTAGGAATGGTAATGGCACCTGCCTCATATGATTGTTGTAAAAAGTAAACAAGATATTGCACGTTAATCATTTAGAATAGTGATTGAATCATTCTAAGTAGCAATACATGTCAGCTATCATCATCCTTTAAACACTGGTGTTTTGCAAGACTACTCCATAGACTCATATTTCTTTTCCTCTCTGTGTACTTCCACAAGGTTATCTCTTATGCTTCCATTGTTTCAATTATTATCTGTACACTAAAAACTCCCCAAATATAGATTTTCATCCCTAGGTTGTCTTATGAAGTCCAGTGAAAAACATTAACTCTTGAAAGAAAAATGTCCATGTAAAACATAGCATGTAAAATAGAGTCATTGTCACTTTAAATACACTCCTACTCGTCTCCTCATTTGTAAGATGCTGTCAAAACCAACAAAAGAAATCATTGGCACTAATAGTAATCGATACAATGAGTTTACTGAAAGAGGGCTGTTAACAAGAAGTTCTCAAGCTGAAGTAAGCATCTTATAATAGGTAGCAAGTGACTTTAGCTTATAAAGATAATTACAGGATCCCCAGAGGAGAAATTACTATAATTGTTTGACATTTAAATTCCCTATTACAAAGGAGGGTCTTACAAAGTGAGGAATGATTATACACTGGTCATTGGGACATGGTTGTCTATTTCTGTTAAGCTACCTCCACTGGACTGAAACCAGCTCATTTCTAATTGTTGCTTAAATTGCAACTTTTTGCAGGGTGCATTCCATTTTCTTGGAAAGCCCTAAAGTTCCTGTCACATCTCAGAAAAGATGGTTGTTCATGGCAGGCCAATGTAGGCAGCCAATTTATTTTATTTGACAGCACTATGATTTACCCAGTTGTTGAGTCAGAAATCTATTTGTCATTTTGACTCCTTTTTTTCTCACTAACCTCTTGCAGCCAATCAATCACATGTTCTCCCCATTTTAAAAACAAAAAACAAATATTTTATATATTTCCTTCCCTGGTGCTTTTGTCCAAACCTATAAAGTTTTACAAACAGCTACAATACCCTAACAACCTGAAACTCTGTGTTAGAGTTTCTCCCCTCTTACAAAACAATCATATGAAGACATCTTGTTACATTCTAATCTGATGAAGTCATTTTTATTACAGATAATCTATCAAAATATTTCTGTGACCTTTGGTTTTAGTATCCCTGGATGCTCAAGCAAATACCAAGTAATGGTTGGGTTAAACAATGGGAATTTATTAGCTCGCCATTTTGAGGCTGGGAAAAGATCGAAATGAAGTCATCATCAAAGCAATGCTTTCTTCTCTCTGAGGGTGGTAACATTCTGGGGCTGGTAGCCCACAATCCTTGGTCCTTAATTTTTCTTTCACATGTACATGCTAGCCTCTCCTGCCCCCTTGGGTCTCTTCTAGTTTCAATTGAATTTAAACTTCTTGCTTCCCATAGCTTTTTTTCTATGTCTGAATTTCATTTCACTTATATAGGGCTCCTGAAATCGTATTAAGACCAACCCTAATTGGATGGGTCTACACTGTAACCAAAGAAACCACACCAAAAGGTCCTACTTACAATGGGTTTACACCTACAGAAATGAAATGAATTTAAGAACATGCTTTTCTGGGGTACATACAACTCCAAATCACCTCCCCCCTAAACTGAAATCATGCACTTCTGCATGTCTTATTAGAAACTTTATTCCCTGCACTTTTTTTACACCATGCTTTAGCAATTATAAATATTTTAATTTCCTCAAGGGGACTATGAAAGATTGCATTTTCCAAAGTTGAAATTCTTCCCACTAAAATGTAGGGCTCATGTTGCCTCATTTATTATGCATCTAAGTGAGAACCTGTGAATCATCTGACTGACAGACTATGGTACAAATATTCTTTGATATTTTTGGAGGTTTATTTGTTTAGTCATGGAGAGGATACAGCTTCTATTTCTTTCTCAACCCCTCTCACTCTCTCTCTCAGGAGGTCGCATTTAGAACCTACCACGCTGTGAGTAAGTCCAAATGGGTCCATCTACAGAGTAGCACTGAGTCTCTTACATGGAGAGAAACTGAAGTCTTGTGTCAACAGCTAGTACTACCCGCCAGATATAGTAACCATATTTTCCTGAATCACAGAATCCGTGAGTTTAATAATATCTTTTATGACATTAAGTTTATAGTAAATATAGTAAGTGGAATATGCGCCATGTTAAATCTTTTCTCTATGGATTAGTTTCTTTCTTCTGGAACATTGTTCACTTTCCTAACCTTTTTCAGTTACAAGTGCCAGCCTTTACTCATTACAAACATGCGTTCAACTTCTTAATTTCATACTAAATATTGCTTGAACCAGTCTTTTATCACTCTTCTTAAATGGTAATATTGGATACTATTACCTACTCTTGCATATTCTGTTCTTCTTCTATCAAAGCAGTCTTCAAATTAAATGTGATTCATTGTCTACTTTCATTGGTACTTAAGTTCTTTGGGGTACATTGTATGTCTGTCTTTTTTAACATTATACTCTTCTATACATGGCAGACTATGCAAACATGTTTTAAGTGCTGAATCAGTATTTCCTAGATAATACATGAAGAACATCAAGCACAAATTTAATAATCATTAAGTCTAAGTAACTTAATTAATTAAATTGATGGTTTCCCCAACTTTATGGACTTATAAATTTGACATGAGAAATAAATTTTCATATTAAAAATATTTATGATTCCTGCTGCCCAATATTTAAAGTAAAGGTACATCCTTAGGCTTTGCTAATTTGTGGCTAAAATCAGATGTTAGAAATAGGAAATGTCAAATTGTTTATTCTAAGAAACTTGATGTATATGCTTGCAGCCAGATCTATGGTTTGGTGGAAACTAAGAAAGCAAATGCTGGAGAGGGAAGAAGGTGAAAAGAAAAGAGAGGGACCTATACTAGGGATAAATAGAGAGGTTGTAACATGCATTGAAGTTTATACTGTCATTTTCCTCAAATATAGCTGTCAGAGCCTTTGGCTGTTTGAGGTAGACTTCTGTTTTTTCTGTTTTGTTTTGTTTTGCTTTTGGTGTTCTTTGTTTTGTTTGTTTACGTGTTGTGATTGTAGTGGAGAAAAAC
>PVIY010015523.1:33136-53757 GCA_004026745.1 Myrmecophaga tridactyla | reverse complement strand
TTTTCTCCTCCCTTCTCTAATTATAGCTCTACACCTGCCTAAAGCTTAGCAACGGCCTCCTAGCTTGTATGATTGGCTGTCACCTCCTGACGTGTGAGCCCAAAACTCCGCCCCTTCCCCGAACGTACTTAAGCCCTACGCCTCCCGAGCTCGAGGTCGTCGATCGATCCCCAGGGTTTCCTAACCCCAAATGTCTCACTCCTCGGGTCCCCGGGTGGCCCATCCCGGTGTGTATCAATAAAAGCCTTAACCCGCATCTGGCCTCAGTGAAGACTTCTCTCGCGACCGCCGGCTGGGGAAAGCACCGGGTCCGGCTTACCCAGGTTAATCCTCTGCGAGCTCGCCCCCAAACCCACCCAGTGTACCGGTTTGCCTGACACGGCTGAAGCAATCCGCGGCATACAGACAGAAGGGAGGAAGGGTAAATTTCTCCTAGAGGTGAGACAATTACACAAAAAGTGCAATCTTAAAAATTGAACCACACAGAGAAAAAGCAAGAATCAGATGAAGAAGAGCTGAAAAAGTCTCAACAGTTAAACTCAGCCTATTCTAAATGTCTAGAAATAGTTGGACTAAGCATCAAAGAAAAGCATTAACACAAGCCAATTAACAAAAAATCCTAGGCAAGAGGAAGAAACTGGCCTGCAAAGTTAACTCATCAAGTTCATAAGATGCTTAGACATCACAAAAAGTAAAAGTCATATTAAGAAACAGGAAGATATGGCTCAGTCAACGGAACAAATTAAAAATTCAACAGAGACATTTGGAACAACTAGTCAAAGATGTTCAAACAAATATCCTAAATCAATTCAAGGAGATGAAGAAAGATATGGATAGGGAGGTAAAGGCTATTAAGAAGACAATCTGTGAGCATGTTCTAGTTTGCTAGCTGCCGGAAGGCAATACACCAGAAACGGAATGGCTTTTAAAAAGGGGAATTTAATGAGTTGCTAGTCTACAGTTCTAAGGCTGAAAAAATGTCCTAATTAAAACAAGTCTATAGAAATGTCCAATCAAAGGCATCCAGGGAAAGATACCTTGGTTCAAGAAGGCCGATGAAGTTCAGGGACTCCCTCTCCAGTGAGAAGGCACATGGCAAACACAGTCATGGTTTCTCCCTTGGCTGGAAGGGCACATGGCAAGCACAGTGTCATCTGCTAGCTTTCTCTCCTGGCTTCCTGTTTCATGAAGCTCCCCAGGTGGCGTTTTCCTTCTTCATCTCCAAAGCATTGGCTGATGGACTCTCTGTTTCATGGTGCTGCAGCATTCTCTGCTCTCTCTGAATTTCCTTCATTTGCCAAAATGTTTCTTCTTTTATAGGACTCCAGAAACTTATCAAGACCACCCAAATGGGTGGAGACATGTCATAACCTAATCCAGCTTAACAACCACTCTTGATTAAAGCACATTTCCAGGGAGATGATCTGATTAGAGTTCCAAACATATAGTATTGAATAGGGATGATTCTGCCTTTATGAAAAGGGATTTTGATTAAACCTAGCTTTTCTAGGGTCCATACATCCTTTCAAACCAGCACAGAGCATAAAGAAGAATTTGAAAGTATAATAATAAGAAACATGACAGAAATTTGGGGGGTGAAAGGCACAACAGAAGGGATTAAAAATACACTAAGGCATATACACGGGTGGGCCATAGTGACTCAGCTGGCAGAGTTCTCACCTACCATGCCAGACACCTGGGTTCAATTCCTGGTGCCTACCCATGCAAAAAAAAAAAAAAAAAATACACTGGAGGCATATACAACAGCAGGTTTGAACAGGTAGAAGAAAAAATCACCGAACTAGAAGGCAGGGCAATCAAAATCATATAAATAAGATAGAGAATATAGAAAAAAAAAATAGAGCAGGTATTTCAGTGACAGCATGAAGTATACAAATATTTCTATCATGGGTGTCCAGACGCAGTAGAGAAAAGGAGCAGAAGAATATTTGAGGAAATAATTGCTGAAAATTTAACAGCTCTTATAAAAGACATAAATATACATGTCAAAGAAATACAATTACTCCAAACAGAATAAATCATAATAGACCTATCCCAAGATACATACTAATCAGAATGTCAAATACCAAAGAGAAAATCCTGAAAGCAGCAAGAGAAAGGTGATTGTGGTAGTTAGGTTCAGGTGACAACTTGGCCAGGTGACGATGCCTAGTTCTATTGCTGTGGACGTGAGCCAATGGCATGTGAACCTCATCTGTTACTGATTACACCTGCAGTTGGCTAGGAGGCGTGCCTGCTGCAATGAATGATGTTTGATTTAACTGGCTGTGCTTAAATGAGGGAGCTCAACATAGCACAGCCCACACAGCTCAGCATACCTCATCTCAGCACTTGCAGCTCAGCCTAGGCCTTTGGAGATACAGAAAGGAATTGCCCTGGGGAAAGTTGTTGGAACCCAGAGTCCTGGAGAGAAGGCCAGCAGCGATTGCCCTGTGTCTTCCTGTGTAAGAAAGAATACAGTTGACAGCTGCCTTTCCTCTGAAGAACTATATGTTTTTAACTAAATAAATCCCCTTTTATTAAAAGCCAATCCATATCTGGCATGTTGCATTCTGGCAGCTTTGGTAGACTAGAACAGTGATTAATACATACAAGGATCCTGAATAAGACTAAGTGCTAATTTCTCCTCAGAAACTATGGTGGTGAGAAGGAGTGGAGTGTCATATTTAAGGTACCGAAAGAAAAAAACTGCCAGCCCCCAATTTTTTTATCCAGCAAACCTATCTTTCAAAACTGAAGGTGAGTTTAAAATATTCACAGACAAATAGAAACTTAGAGAGTTCGTCAACAAATGGCCTGTCTTACAAGAATTACTAAAGGGAGTTTTGCAGGTTGAAAGGAAAAGAAAGGAGTGACATGGGGTAGTATAAATAAATGAAGATTGAGAGACTATGTATGCTATTGAAGGTAAATTAGTATCTTTTCAAATCAGTAAATTACAATGTAGGTTGTACAATAGAAGCTCCAGATGCCCAGGAAGAAAGTATTTTAAAAATCTACAAAAACAGAATGAGAAAAGGATCAGTTAGATATATCACAAAATATCAACTAAACGCAAAAGGAGCTTGCAATAAAAATCGAGAGAGAACACCCCTATGCCAGTTTTGAAAGTATTATTCTATACCCTAGAAAAGCCATGTTTTAATCCTGATCCAATCTTTAATCAAGATCCAGGTGAATCTTGATTAGATTACTAGAGCCTTTAAAAGGGGGAACATTTTGGAGAAATGCCAGAAAAAACAGCCTGGAGAAACGACAGAAACAGGTGAAATGATAGAAGCCTCAGAGCCGACAGAAACTTCATAGCAGAGCTGACACAGATGCAGACATGTGGAGAACAGAGACATGGCTGTTTGGAGATGCTGTGAGCCCAGCAGACATTGCTATGAGATTTGTTAAGGAAGACAGAACCTGGAAAGGCAGATGCCAGTCACGTGACTACCCAGCTAACAGAGGTGCTCCTAACCCATGGACCTTCCTTGAATTTCTTGTTCGTGTCTTAATTTGGGCCTTTTCATTGCCTTAGAACTGTAAATTTATAACTTATTAAATTCCCCTTTTAAAAGCCACTCCAGTTCTGATATATTGCATTCTAGCAGCTTGCAAACACACACAAACACACACACACCAAAACAGATGACTATAAAAACCAAATACAATATGGCTGAAATAAGTACTGCCTTTACAGTAATAACATTAAATATTGATGGGTTAAACTACCCAATCAAAAGACACAGATTGGCAGAATGGATAAACAAGCATAAGCTCACTGTTTCAGTTTGCTAAAGCTGCCAGAATGCAATATACCAGAAATGGGTTGGCTTTTACATTAGGGATTTATTAGCTTGCAAATTTACCATTCCAAAGCAGTGGAAATGTCCCATTTAAGGCAGGATTATTGACAAGATGATGCCTTCTCTGAAGACAGGCTACTGTCATCTGGGTTCCTCTATCAGGTAGCAAGGCACATGACCAATTCTTCGCTGGATTTCACTGCCTTAAGCTTATGGTCCCAGTGACCTCCTCTCTGAGCATCTGTGGGTCCAGTTTTAGCATCCGAGGGCTTTTCTCTCTAAGCTCTCCTTGAATTTTTCTACATGTTTCTCTCTGAGTTATCTGGGCCTTTTCTGTGTTCCTTATCCTCTCATAAAGTACTCCGGTTAAGGATTAAAATCCACCTTGAATTGGATGGGTCACATCTCAATTGAAACAATCAGAAGGTCCCACCCATAACAGGTCTGCACCCACAAGAATGGATTAAAAGAACATGGCCTTTTCTAGGGTACAAAACAGCTTCAAACCAGCACACTGACTATTTGCTGTTCCTAAGAGACTCACATTAGATGCAAAGACAGAAAAGGTTGAAAATGAAAGGTTGGAAAAAGATAATTAAAGGTTGGCAAAAAGATAATTCATGAGATAGTAATGAAAAAGAGCTGGAGCAGCTATACTAATATTGGATAAAATAGACTTAAGGTTAGAAACTGTTATAAGAGACAAATAAGGACACTATATATTAATAAAATGGGCAATCAAGAAGAAATAGCAATCATCCATTTATGCATTTAACCACTATGCCCCAAAATACATGAGGTGAACATTAGCAAAACAGAAGGAAGAAATAGACACCTCTACAATAATAGTTGGAGATTTCAATATACTACTTTCATCAGTAGATAGAATATCTATTAGGAAACAGAGAACTTGAATAATATGATAAATGAACTAGACCTAATAGACACGTACAAACATTGCAACCCAAAACAGTGGAAGGTACATTCTTCTGAAGTGCACACAGATCATTCTCCAGGATAGAACACATGTTAGGTCCCAAAACATTCTCAATAAATTTAAAAGGGTTGAAATTATATAAAGCATCTTCTCTGACCATAAAGAATGAAGCTGGAAATCAATAACAGGTGGAGAACTGAAAAATCCACAAATATATGGAAGTGAAATAGCACACTCTTAAGCAATCACTGGGTCAAAGAAAAATTAAAGGGAAATCAATAAATATCTTAAGATGAACAAGAACTAAAATAAAAAAACTTAAGAGATGCTGGGTGGCACAACAGTGGCTCAGTGGCAGAATTCTCGCCTGCCATGCCAGAGACCCAGGTTCAAGTCCCAGTGCCTGCCCATGCAAAAAATAAAAAAATAAAAAACTTAGGAGATGCAGCAAAGGCAGTCCTGAGGGGGAAAGTGATAGCCCTAAATGCTTGGCTTTATCCCAAGTATACAATGGTGGTTCAACATAAGAAAATCAATTAATTTAATATACCACAATAAAAATATGACCAAAAAAAACATGACCATCTCAATTGACATAGAAAAGGCATTTGACAAAATCCAACATCCTTTCTTGATAAAAACACATAGAAAAAGAGAAATAGAAGGAAACTTCCTCATTATGATAATGGACATATATGAAAAAACTCTGTTAACATTATACTCAATGGGTAAAAGACTAAAAGCTTTCCCTCTAAGATCTGGAACAAGACAAGGATGCCCACTGCCACCACTGCTATTCAACACTGTACTGGAAGTTCAGTTCAGGGAAATTAGGCAAGAAAAAGTAATAAAATCATCCAAATTGGAAAGGAATAATTAAAATTTTCAATATTTAGAGAGAATGTCCACAAAAATCTACAGCAAAGCTACTAGAGCTAATAAACTAATTTAGCAGAATGGTGGCATGCAGTCAAAAAAAATTCCATTTAACACAATATTGACTAAAGGTATCAAATATCTAGGAATAAAATTTAACCAAGGTTGTAAAGTACTTGTACTCTCACAAAGCTAGAAATCTTTCCTAAAAATAATAAAGAAGACCTAAATAAATGGAAGGACATTCTGTGCTCATGGATGGAAGACTAAATATCACTAAGATGTCAGTTCTACTCAAAATGATATACAGATTCAATGTAACCCCAATCAAAATTCAAAAAAAACAAAAATCACTTTCTTTGCAGAAGTGGAAAAGTCACACATAAATTTATAAGGGAGGATAAGGGGCCCCAGATACCAAAACTAACTTATAAAAGAAGGATGACATTGGAGAACTCACAATTATGACTTTAAAACTTATTACAAGACTACAGTAATATAAACAGCATGATACTGGCACAAGAATAGATATACAGGCCAATGGAATCAAATTGAGAGTTCATAAATACACTCTCACATCTATGGCCAATTAATTTTTGACAAGGTACCAAATCTATGCTATTGAGAATGAATAGTCTCTTCAAAAAATGGTCTTGGTATAACTGGATATACCTATGGACTAGAAGGTATGAGGACCCCTAACTTATACCACATATAAAACTTAATTCAAATTGGATCAAAGGTTGAAATAAAAGAACCAGGACTATAAAATCTCTAGAAGAAAACAAAGGGAAGCATCTTCAGGATCCTATAGGCAATGGTTCCTGAAACCTTACACCCAGAGCACAAGTAACAAAAGAAAAAATAGATAAAAGGGACACCCTCACAATTAAAAACTTTTGTGCCAAAAAGGACTCTATTTTGAAAGTGAAAAAATAACCTACAATGGGAGAAAATATTTGGAAGCCATATATATCTGATATGGGCTTGTTACCGAGAATATAAAAAGAGATCCTACAATTCAACAATAAAAAAAGGCAAACAACCCAAGTTAAAATGGGCAAAAGACTTGAATAGACATTTCTCCAAAGAGTATATACAAATGGCTAAAATACACATGAAAAGATATTCAACATCACTAGCAATTAGAGAAATACAAATCAAAACTGCACTGAAGTATCATTCACACCCACTGGTGAATACTATTTAAAAAATAATGTTGGAGAGGATGTGGAGAAATAGGAACAATCATTCATTGCTGGTGGCAATGTGAAGTTTTGCAGCCACTGTGAAAAACAGTTTGCAATTTCTCAGAAAACTAAGTATAGAATTACCATATAACACAGCAACCCTGCTACTGGATATATGCCCAGAAAAATTGAAAGCAGGGACTCAAACAGATATTTTCCCACCAATTTTTCATAGTGGCATTATGCACAATAGCCAAAAAATAGAAGCAACTGAAGTGTCCATCAACCAATGAATGAATAAACATAACATGGAATATACATACAATGGAATATTATTCAGCTGTAAATAGGAATAAAATCCTGATGCATGCAACAACAATGCATGTACCTTAAGGACATCATGCTGGGTGAAATAATATGTAAACACAAATGGATAAATCTTGTATGATCTCATAGAGTTGGAATCTAGATTATAGGTTTCAGAGAATAGATTGGTTTTAGAGAATGGGAAGTTGAGGGTTCATTTGTAAAGAATTTCTATTTAGGTTGATTATAAAGTTTGGAAATGTTTGGTGGTGATGGTAGCACAGTATTGTGAGTGCAATTAACAGCACTGAATTATATAGAACATGGTTAAAAGGGAAAACTTTAGGTCTTTTGTTACTATAATAAAAATTAAAAGATAAAACACAGAACTGTATGACACACTGAAACCTATAATAGATGATGGACTATAGTTAAAAGTACAAGTGTAAGAATTTCTTTCATGAATTATCATAAATATATGACACTAGTATAAGGTGTTATATTAGCGTGGTATATGGGAAAAATACACCTAATATAAATTATGGATGATAGTTAATAGTACTATTTAATAATCTTTCATCAATCGAAACAAAGGTAATTACTGTTAAAAAAACTACAATTATAAAAGAGGGCTAACATTACTTGTAACAAATATATCACACCTGTGCAAGGTGTTGGTAGTAGGGCAATTTACGAGAATCTTGTATTTTATGCGTGATTGTTCTGTAAGCCCACAACTTCTCTAATTTAAAAACTAAAAAGTTAAAAAAAAAGAAGAAAAAGAGCAAAAGTAAGCTTCCCTTTGCTACATCAGAATGTGGAACATCAACTAGCCTTAACCCTCATCTGACCACAGACAAGAAGGGAATGTTAAACTTGCCCTCTCAGCTGAAGCAAAGTTAAGGCACCTGCCCAATTCCCCACAATTATGTAGGCACTGGTGACATTTGTCATGATTTGCTAAATCATCTGAGTCACTAAAATGTCCAGATAATGAGAAAGAGGCAAGAGAAAGTAATCAAAGCTGAGCGCAAGTTTGGCTAAGATTTATGTGATTCTCTTCAGCTACATGGAAGTTGTGTGGATGCTCAACAGAGCAGGATGACCTAGAAGGAAGAGGTCTCATCTTTGGTAGCATGATAACTTCTATGGAATGGTGCACAGCAAAGCTGAACAGAGGCCCCAGAGGATCAATAACTTCACAGCAGCTAAAAGCCAGAAACCCAAGTCTAGCCACTGAGAGAACTTATGGGCAGTTGGCTTCACATCAGGTGCAGCAGCAACTAACATGGTGTGAATAGCAAACTGACCTCTCACTGATATGAGCCACACGGATGCACATATCCCTAGCCATCCACCTGGAACATGCATTTCAGGCCATCTAATAATTTGGAGCAGGTATCGGGAAGCAGGCCCAGGAGGAAAAAGAGAAGGGGTGAGAGAGTCAGCCTTAAAGGTGTCCACCTCCAGAAAACTACTCATTACATCCATCTAGACTATATTGAACTTGACACTGATCTTACAAACTGGAAATAGGCTGAGATTTAGCCACAAAAGAAACAAAATAATGAGACTGGATTGATATTTGAATGGAATGAAGTAAAACATAAGCTGTCCTCACAAATAAGATCAAGTGATTCTGTAACTGAGAGGTTAAGATTTAACATGTAATTATTACTGAATCATTATGAAGATATTTCTTTTTACTTGCTAGTATGTTAGTATAGCCAGAGAAAAATACCTGAAATTTCTGAACTGTAATCCAGCTGCCATGATTTTTTTATAATCATTATATAACTATATATTATATATAGCATATATATACATTACATATAGCTATATTTATCCTGTGATTGTAAAAACCTTGAGACTGACCCCCAATTGTACCCCTTAATCCTGTTTTTCAACTTTAGAAACTCATGATCACTAAAAGTAACCTTATTAATGAATGGCCTTGGGTCACCCCAAAACTAACGCTTCCCACTTCCAAAACTATCTTGCTAGACAGAGCTGGATTTAACCAAAATTGGAAAACTGACATGTACATTAATTTTAACATTAACATATAAGTGACATATGCTTCATTATGATACTAAAAATCACACCCATCATAATATTAAGGCCACCATTTTCTTACATATGCTCTGTGACTAAGCATGTAATCAATCGACACATGTTCAATAATTAGATCATCTCAGACTTCATCTCAAGCCATTGTGACATTATCCTAAAATCTGCCTATCTTTTGATACAATGAAACTAGCAAAGTTACTGCAGTTGAGGGAGACAGATTTTTTTTAGGCCAATAGGCCCTCTGATCTCCTTCTTTTGCACTTAGCAATGTAAGAATAAAATAAGTTTAGCTTTCATACAAGATGGCGCAGGATGAGAGAAGTGGAACTTACTAAACAAAGGGCAGCAAAGCAGCTCAGACTGGTCTTGTAGGCAGGGAAAGGAGAGGGCCTCTGACACAAGCCTAGAATTAGCACCAAATCTTTTTATAGGTAAAAACAAGTTTAAATAAGTAACAGCCAAGCTCACTGAAATGTAAAGTGTAATGAAAAGTGGGAACCTTTGGCAGAAAATTTGAATTAGTTAGATTATCTGGATAGGCTGTAACCTCTGGAGTACCCAATCAGTGGAGAAACAGAGAAGTGATGTGCACACTAGGCTTAGTATATAAAATCTGTGGCATTCTATTGCTTGGCGTGCTAGCCATCACATTTTGGTTGAGCACCTATTCATGCAACATCACAAATAAATTTTTTTCTTCTCCACAATCAGGTGAGCATTTATTCTCTTTCAGGTATGGCTTTCTATCTAACAGCAATAAACTCTTTCTCTCTTTGAAACCCTGGTGTCTCAGGAATTGGTCATTTGAGTACATCAGGCAGAGAACCCACCACTTTGATAAGCATCAATTCATGGCCAAGAACAGTTCCTTGAGAGTTTTAAAAAGAACATTCATCATTTGATGACTGTTCTAGTTTGCTAGCTGCTGGAATGCAATATATCAGAAATGGAACACCTTTTAAAAGGGGGAATTTATTAAGTTGCAAGTTTACAGTTTCAAGGCCATGAAAATGTTCCAATTAAAGCAAGTCTATAAAAATGTCCAAATTTAGGCACCAATAAGAGGTGACCTTCACTCAAGAAAGGCCAATGAAGTTCAGGGTTTCTCTCTCAATTGGAAAGGCACATGGTGAACATGGTCACATCTGCTTGCTTTCTCTACAGGCATCTTGTTTCATGAAGCTGCCCAGGGGCATATTCCTTCATCTCCAAAGGTCTCTGGCTACATGGGCTCTATGGTTCTCACCATTCTGAAGCTTTTCCAAAATGCTTCCTGTTTTAAAGGAGTCCAGAAAATTAATCAAGAACCACCTAGAATGAGTGGAGTCAATTCTCCCTCTAATCCAAGGTTAGTACCCACAATTGGGTGAGTCACATATCCATGGAGACAATCTAATCAAGATTCCACCCTATAATACTGCCTCTTTGAGATGGATTAGGATTAAAACATGGTTTTTCTAGGGTACAATAAATCCTTTTAAACCAGCACAGTGACTGTTCAATCGAGCTTCAAAATAACTATAAGAGTCTCCACTTCCACTTGTGTTTCAAATCTTCTGACTCTTTGCTAATTCATGTTTTAGGAGTCTAGGTTTAACTTTTCTTCACTTTTTCCTTGTAAGCTGCTTCAAATGATTTTCAGCAGCCATGGTATATAAATAAATAATATTCTGACATCTATTTTGGTCAGCAAAAGATTAATTTGTTGTGTAACCAGAAAGCATCTACAGGACATGTCAATTATTTACTACAAAGTTGTATTGCATTGTTATAACTTGGAATCTCTCATGTACTAAGACATTGTATTTATACTCGAAGTTCTTAAAACACTATATTCTTAAATAGTTAAAAACTCAGTCTCTGGATTCAGGCATATCTGTGTTCAAATGCAAATCATACTTCAAACTAGCCATGTGACTTTCAGTAAGATATTTAACTTCTCTGAGATTTTGTTTTCTCAATCTGCAAACAGGATATTAGGAGGCAACTAATCAGGCTATTTTAAAAATCATATGTGATAAGGAATCTAGCACACTGGATGATAGTATGTGCTCATTAAAGTCAATTGTTAGTTACTATTATTTCTGTCATTAAGATGAAGTAAGGATGAAAAAAGGGGAGAAAATAGGTTTAAAAAACTCTATATGTAGCAGGTAATAAAAGTAATCTAAAGTCTAAACATCAGCTGGACACAGAGGAGCGTGGTAGTAAAAAATCGCAGATCCCTCAGCATCCTTGTTATCTAAGCCATGTGGCCATGCTCAAGTCGACTGCCATTTCTGAGTCCGCACACTGGATAACAAGGCTATAGTGAAGATTGAGTGCTATGCCGCCTTCAAAGTGGCTAGCATGGTGCTAGGCACAAAGTAGGTACTCAGAGCATGACAGATGCAATAGTTATCTGTCAGAAAAGGTCTTTGTCCCCAAAAGTTAGGGGGAATAGTCCTATAAAGTACTTGGATTAAAATGCAAATGTGAGGACTTAATTATTTAAATGTTTAAAGGAAGTCAATTATATTTCCATTAAAATGCAAATGCAATGTACTCCTGCAGGGATACTATTACAAAGAGGAATGGGCTACAGAGTGCCTGGAGGGGAGCAGCAGGATCCTTGTGGCCAAAAGCATGAATGAGGATAAACAGTGGGGAAGGATGCTCTACTAAGCTGGTGTGCTTTTTGAGAAAAAAAAAAAACTCATCCAGGATATGCTCACATGGCCTGTGAGGAAGAGAACTGACCTAGACTAGATAGGGAGAAATAGCTTAGTCCTTCTATAGGAAATTAGTTCTACTGGGTTATGCCAGATGTTGACTGACTTGGTGGAAGCCAGCCAAGAAGTCAGCCTGGTTGTCACCAGAATCCAAAGGCATAAACAGGAATTCAAACCAAAAATCAGCCCCAATTCCTCAGAAAAATGGAATTTTTGAAGGTGACACTCTATTTTCCTTGGGCTGTCATAGTAGATGAGTACAAATTAGATGACTTAGAGCAACAGAAAGTTATTTTCTCATGTTTCTGGAGAACAGAAATTCAAAATCAAGGTGTTAGTGTTACCAGACAAAGGCCGTGGATTCTTTTACCAACTCAATATCCAATATCCAATCACCCAATAACTGATTCCTGAGATACCAGGGTTTCAAAGAGTTTATTACTAGGCACAAAATAGGTAATAGGAGAACAGATGGCCTAGCGACACAAAATCTGTCTCCCCAAGTTTAGGGGGGTCAAGATTTTTAAGGATTTTAACAAGGGGAAATGAGGTCATTTTGAATAGCAAGTTCAAAGCAGAAAAGAGACAGTGTTATCAAATCATTTCAATAGGAGAACATAAACTGATAGGAGGGGAGGCAGAGCTATCACTTCAGTACTAAAGGTGCAAGCCAAAAGGAAGGAAGTTATCTTCCAATAGCAGAATCTAGCTGATATGATTTATAAATGTCCAGGGCTGAGGCTAGTTAATGGCTGACTTCGTTAGCATCAGGGCCTTTGCCCTACAAGAAAATGACCAAATAAAGGGGGTAACAACTTTTACAGTCACAAAGGCCCAAGATAAGGGCTTTTACACTCATTTCAGATATCACAGCAGCTGAATTATAGTTTAGGGATTGCAGGTATTTCCCTGACTGCTTCAATATACCAGAAAGAAAAAAGGATTATGATTTAGTAATCAAAACTATCCCTTAAACCCTACTTTCTTGGTTACATTAGAGCCTCTGGAAGCTCTAGGAGAGAATCCTTCAGGGCCTCTTCCAGCTTCTGGTAGCTATTAGTGTTCCTTGGCTTCTTGATGTATGATGATATTACTCCAGTCTCTGGAGTAATATGTGACGTAATATGCCTCCATCTTCACATTGCCTTCTCTCATTCCCCACTGGGTTATCAAGGATAATTTCACCTCAAGATCCTTAACTTGACTACATTATGCAAAAACCCTTTTTCCCAATAAAATAACATCCACAGGGACTTGGATGTGGATATATCTTTTGGGGGCCACCAATAAATCCTCTACAGTTTGCCCTCTTGTCCCCAAAATAGCATGTACATCCCACATACAAAATACATTCAACCCATCCAAACATCCCCAGAAGTCTCATCTGATTAGGACACCAAATCAAAGTCCAAAATCTCATCTAAATATTATCAGATCCAAAGTCCAAAATCTTATCATCTAAATCAGGAATGGATGAGACTCTAGGTATGATTCATCCGGGGCAAAAATTCCTCTTCATCAAATGTGAACCTGTGAAACTAGAAAACAAGGTATCTGCTTCCTTCCTGGTGAGGTAAGTATAGGATGACCATTATAGACCTTTCCATTTAAAAGGAAGAAATTGGAAGGAACAAAGGGGTCACCCAGTCTAAGGAAGTTTGAAATCCAGCCTGGAAAATTCTACTAGGTAGAATAATTCTCTATTACTCGAGTCTCAACTCTATGGGTCTGTGATCACTAAGTAGGTTTACATACCTTGGTAGGCTCCTGGGCCCATGGCCTCAGCCTTTAGGTTTGGAGCTCTGATTTTAGAGTCATTTCTCCTTCTTTTTTGAAGGATAGCACATATTTGTGGCCACATAACTCTAAAAGCCTGTTTCTGGCCTACAAATCCCAGAAGTCTGCCCACTATCCTTCCTTTCTTCTATTTCAATCTCTTTCCATCCAGGCTGGCAGGGTTTCTGCTCATAAAACAATCTCAAAAGCCTTGTGGATATCCCCTGTTTGTCAATGGGAATCTCACCAATAGACAAGAAGCTCCTCCATAGACCTTTGCTGGATAATCTTATCTCTATTCTTTGTATTCTGCTGAGATGGATCCATTAGCTATATAGCTAATATCTTCAGCAAAAGATTGTGCAGCCATACCCTTGGTTGCTCTCCAGAGTATGCTTTCCTAACAACAAATCTCCCAACATTAGTTTTTTTGTTTGTTTTTTGTTTTTGTTTTTGTTTCAGTGTTTGTTTTTTGCAATCTGGATAGGTTGTATAGTACCCAAATCATTAGGTGCTAGTTCATTTTTCTTAACAATTTCTTCCACATTGTTTTCTCTTTTTTCTTGTGTTTTTCTGCAAACAGAAAGAAGAAACCAGGCAACATCTTCAACACTTTACTTAGAAATCTCCTCAACCAAATATCCAAGTCCATTACTTACAAGTTTTCCTTTCCATACAAAGATAGAACAAAATTCTGCCAAGTTACCCTCCACTTATATAATGAGAGTGTCCTTTCCTATAGTTTCCAATAGCATGTTCCTTGTTTACTTCTGAGCTCTATCCAGAAGTACCTTTATCATTCATATTTACATCAGAATTCTATTTACGGTAATATACATATTCTTTAAAACAATAGAAAATTTCTTTACAACGCTTCTCATTTTTGGCTTCTAACATATTTTGTCTTCATTTGGTCACCATTGGTCCCACAGGTCATAGCAACATTCAGTTGAGTTCTTGACCAATACATATGTCCAATATGTGAGCATCAGGAGAGGGTGAGTCGAGGAAAGAGGACCACAGAAAAGAAGCAAGATTAAGTGAGGAAAGATGTAAACCTAGAGGAAGTAGGAAATGAAGCAATGTTCCTCCTTGACTCATACTCTAGGACAGTGGTAAAAATACAGTTATAGGAAATTTTAAAGAGAGGGAAGCTACCTGAGTTTACATGCTTTCCCCTTTTCATCATATCATCCTCGGTTCCTAGTTCAGCAACTTTCAGAATTTCTACAAGTTTCTCTTTGAGAAATTAATAAACTGGAGGATTAAAAAAAACAACAGAATCAGCAAAAACAAAAGTTGGTTCTTTGAGAAGATCAATAAATTGAGAAACCCTTAGATGGAATGACAAAGACAAAAAGAGAGAAGCTGCAAATAAATAAAATCAGAAATGAGAAGGGGGGCATTACTATGGATCTCAAGAAATAAAAAAAGATTTTAAGTGGTTATTATGAACAACTGTATGCCAATGAGCTTGATCACTTAAATGAAATGGACAATTCCCTAGAAGCACAAGAACAGCCCACACTGACTTAAGAAGAAATAGAAGACCCCAACAAACAAATTACAAGTAAAGGGATCAAATCAGGCATCAAAACCTACCAACAAAGAAAAGCACAGGACCAGATGGCTTTATAGGTGAGTTTTGTCAAGCATCCCAAGAAGAATTAATAACAATCCTCCTCAAATTCTTCTGAACATTGAAGAAGGAATACTACCTAACTCATTCTATGAAGTCAACATCACCCTTATATCAAAGCCAGATAAAGATACTATTAGAAAATAAAACTTCAGACAAATCTCCCTACTGAATACAGAGGCAAAAATCCCCAACAAAATACTTACAAATAGACTCCAACAGCATTTTAAAAGTATTATATACCATGGCCAAATGGGTTTTATTCCAGGTACACAGGAGTAGTTAACACAAGAAAATCAATTAATGTAATATACCGCATGAGCATCTTGATTAATTCCAAAAGGCAACTGACAAAATTCAGCATCCTTTTATGTATAAAACACTTCAAAAGGTATGAATCAAAGGAAACTTCCTCAACATGATAAGGGGACCTATAGCTAACATCATACTCATGGTGAGAGACTGAAAGCTTTCCCTCCCACAACAGGAACAATACAAGAATGCCCACTGTCACCACTGCTGTTCAATATTTTGCTAGAAGTTCCAGTGGGAGCAATTAGGCAAGAAAAAGAAATAAAACACACTGAAATTGGAAAAGAAGAAGTACAATTTTCACTCTTTGCATATGACATGATCCTATATAGAGAAAATCCAGGAAAAAAATGATAGCGAAACTACTTGAGCTAATAAGAAAGTTCAACAAAGTGGCAGGATACAAGATCAACATGCAAAAATTAATGGCATTTGTATACACTGGTAATGAGCTTTCCTAGGAGATAATCAAGAAAAAAATTCATTTTACAATAGCGCCTAAAAAAATCAAATATCTAGGAATAAGCCTAACCAAGGATATAAAGGACCTGTACATAGAAAACTACAAAACAATGCTAAAAGAAGACCTGAATAAATGGAAAGGCATTTTGTATTCATGGTTTGGAAGGCTAAATATCATTAAGATGTCAATTCTACCCAAATTGATCTACAGATTCAATGTAGTATTAGTCATAGTTACAACAAACTACTTAAAACATGGAAAAGCTAAATATTAGTCTTATTTGGGAGGCATAGAATAGTCAAAAACATCTTGAAAGAGAAGAATGAAGTGGGTGGTATCATGCTTCCTGACTTTAAAACATATAATAAAGCCAAAGTGGTTAAAACAACATGGTACTGGCATAAAGATAGACATACTGATAAATGGAATCTAACTGAGAGCCCAGAAATAGACCCTCAGCTATATGGTCAATTGATTTTTGATAAGGCTCCCAAGTCCTCTCAACTGGGAAGAACAGTCTCTTTAAAAATGGTGTTGGGAGGACTTGATATCCATAAGCAAAAGAATTAGAGGATCACTATCTCACACCCTATTCAAAAATTAACTTAAAAGGATAAAAAGACCCAAATATTGGAATCAGTACTATAAAACTTCTAAAAGAAAATATAGGGGAACATCTTCAAGATCTAGTGATAGACAATAGTTTCTTAGACTTTACACCCAAAGCATAAGCATGGAAAGAAAAAAAATGGATAAATGGGAACTCCTCAAAACTAAATACTTCAAAACTTCGAAGGATTCTGTCAAAAGGTTGAGAAGGCAACTGACTCAATCAGAGAAAATATTTGGAAACCACATATCTGATAAGGGTTTCATCCTACAACTCACCAATAAAAAGACAAAAAATCCAATTTAAAAAATGAGCAAAATACATGAATAGACATTTTTCCAAAGAGAAAATATGGATAGCTAAAAAGCAAATAAAAAGATGCTGAGCATCAGTAGCTATAAGGGAAATGCAAATCAAAACCACAATGAGATATCATCTCATACCTACTAGAATGGCCGCTATTAAACAAACAGGAAACTATAAGCTTTGGAGCAGATATGGAGAAATTGGAACACTTATTCACTGCTGGTGGGAATATAAAATGGTACAGCTACTGTGGAGGATGGTTTGGCAGTTCCTCACAAACTAAGTATAGTGTTGCCTGATGGCCTGGCAATCCCACTACTCAGGATATACTCAGCAGATCTGAAAGAAGGGATGCAAACAGACATTTTCACACTAATGTTCATAGTGGTATTATTCACAATTGTCAAAAGATGGAAAAAGGCCTCTTGCCTCTCACCCCTCTTTCTTTGCATGAGTGCCTGCATGTCCTTTCACATGCATTTCTAATAAATTTTTTTCCTGCTTACTCTATGCTGTGCTGTGCCTTTGAATTCTTTCTGGTGGCATGGCCGAGAACCCAGGAAGCCAAATCTGGCAATGTATTTTGGTGAGCTAGCCAGAGACACTTTTCATCTCTGGCTATCTGTACTGATAAGTCATGGCTATTGACTGGGAGGCTTGGCCACGGGCTGTCACTTTTTCCTCTAGCTTGACTCATGTTTATTCTCTTATGTCCTTATGCAACTCTGTGTCTCTAAAAATCTAGGGTCTCCCATCAGGCTCCCCAGGACATAAACTTGGTCTACCCGGAGTCTGTGGCTCCCTCCTCAGAGGTGGCAGGAGCCTATCACCACACTGTGCAGAGCCAAAGAGCTCAGAGCGGTGAGTGATACTGCCCTTGAAACCTGACTGGAGGCTTCTCCATGTATCAAGCAGGAGTCCAATGGAAGCCAGATCAAGTCCCCCTGTTTGTCTCTCTCTGTCTCTCCTCTCTCTCTCAGCTCTCTGAGTCTTCCCTATTTGCTTGGCTTCAGCGTATCTAGGAATCTAGGGGCTCTGATCTGGCTCCCTGAGGACATAAATGCAGTTAACTCTGAGATTCTGGCTCCCTCCTCAGGGGTGGCAGGAGCTGGTGTCCTCCACAGTGTGCAGATCCAAGGCGACTCAGAGTGGTAGGTGATGCTGTCCTTAAGAGCTGGCTGAGTGCTTTTCCCCATGTCATGCAGGAGTCCAATGGGTGTCAAATCAAGCATCTCTCTCTCTCTCTTTCTCTCCCCTCAGTTCTCTGATGCTTCCCCAAAGTCTCACTTCCTTCCACTGGGAACTCATACCCTTTCTCCTGCTGAATCTGTTCCTCTTGTCACTATTCCACAGAGGTTCCCTCTCCTGTCTCCATGAGAGTCTCCTTCTTTCTCCTCTGCTTGCTTTCTATGCCTTCTGAGACATTCCATCTTTTGTTAACACAGGATTCTGGCCTAAAGATCCTTGTATCAAATAAGGTATTGCCTTTAATAGTCTAGGGTCACCTCTGATTTAGGTCCAGGGGAATCGGGGGCTTTCCAATGGGATTGTCTTCCCTCCAGGCCTTGATCATTTGGTCTCTATTGAGACCTACTGTGGCAAAATATAAAGCTCCTCTTCTAGAGCATGCTAGCTTTTTAGCCCTCAGGAAACTTACAGGACAGAGGTATTCCTGGGAGCATTGTCTTAGACTTCTCTCAAGTGAGACCACCCCAACTCAGGAGCACATGCCTAGACATGTCCTGGGGAGGAACGTCCTGTGGATACCTAGCGACACATCCCAGGGATGCCTGATGACTTTATTCCCCATGTTTCCAAGAGATTGGGCCAGCAGAGAAAAAAGAGCCCTTGAGAATGTTGTCTTGGAATTCTTCTGTGCAAGGACTAGGAAACCCCCTGGAAGCACAGGTCCCAAACATTTCTCTGGAATGGTGTTCAGCAACTGAACTCCCCATGTTCCCAAAAGATTGGGCCAGCAGAGAGGAAGGACTCCTCAAGAACAGTGGCCCAGAATTCTTCCAAGCAAGGCCCAGGAAACCCCCAGATGGATAGATCCACACATCTCTCAGGAGAGCTTTCCCAGGAATGCCTGGTGACTGTAATCCCCATGTTCCCAAGAGATCGGGCTGGCAAAGAGGCAACCACCCAGCTTGATGCACGTTGGGATGCCACGCAGTCACACTGGAGCTAATGAGGCTCCTCTATTTCCTTTTCCAGAGAAAATAGGATATGCCAACAACCAACATAAACTAAAGGATGGGAAAGAGGAAACATAGCCCTCCAAAAACAATACTATCCACCAGTCTTTAAAAGATAGGGAAAGTAGTCAGAAATGCCCAGATATGTATAGCTCGCTATCAAAACAAGTTGCTGAAAGGGACTCGTTGCTTGTGCTATGCCCATGTCTCATTTCCATTAGAAAAGAAGATCTTAACGATCCCCTCTTTAAACTTCTTTGCTGAAAGACCTAAAACAATGTACCACCAAGCCAGTTAATTGTAATAAACTAAGGGAGATGACTCAGGAGAGAGATGAAAACCCAGTTCTGTTCCAGGGGAGGCTAGTGGAAGCCCTAAAAAGTCTACTACGATAAGCCCAGACTCCTGGGAAGGTCAGATTTTGCTGGGCACCCATTTCACCAGCCAGTCTGCCCCTGACATTTGCAGAAAGTGTCAAAAGCTCCCCATGAGCCTGCAAACTCCCACTAATAACCTGTTAGAAACTGTCTTTTCCATCTTTAGCCACTGGGACAAGGCTGAAGAGGAGATGAAAGTAGAAAGGTAAGCAAGAATCAGAGAGCAGGCTCAGTTTATTGCAGTTGCTGTTAAAAGTGCTCTGCCCCCACCCCAGGCCACCCGAATCATGGCTCCAAGCCTAAGGGCTTCACTTCCACAGCGGGTCTGAGGGCCACTGTCAGAGAGAGTTCCAGAAACCTCTATATGACCCTCAACCTCAGGGCCCACTGGGGTTTTGCCCCAAGTGCCACCAACATAAGCGTCGGGCCCAGGGACTGCACTGTCTCCTGAAGAGGAGGCAGAATGGCCCCCTGTGCCCTGCTCATGGTAAGTGAAGAAGACTGAGGGTGCCTGAGGTCACTTATGGCTCCGCTGACTTCACATCTGACCATCAACCTAGAAGGACCCTTAGGTGACACTCCACAGTCCACATGGCAGGTAAGATCATTAATTTCTCAATTAAATAATAGAGCCACTTATTCTGCTCTGAACTGCCACTCTGGGCCTCCCTCCACTCAGACTTGCCTAGTTATGGGAGTTGACAGTAAAGTCAAAACCAGGTACTTCACTACCCCTCTCATTTGTAGATTTAAAGACATTCTAATGTCATCAATTTTTCATTGTCCCCAAATGTCCCTTTTAGGGAGAGATCTTCATTTACTGGGGGCCGCCTTAAGACTAATAAACCTGGCTAGTGTTTACCCCTTGTTTGCCCTTACGGCCCTCCTAGATAGTGGCCTTTTAGCATCTCCAAAGGATATCCTTAAGCAAATAAGGCCATCTATATGTATGCGATGATGACATGGGTGGTTTTTAATATACCGCTTCACCCTGACTCTCAATACCTATTTGCTTTTGAATGGCAGCGACTT
>PVIY010015523.1:0-33036 GCA_004026745.1 Myrmecophaga tridactyla | reverse complement strand
CCATATATATATATATATATATATATATATATATATATATATATATATATTTTTTTTTTTTTTTACATGGGCAGGCACCAGGAATCGAACCCAGGTCCTCTGGCATCACAGGCAAGCATTCCTGCCTGCTGAACCACCGTGGCCCACCCCCCATATCTTTAAGAATGCCTTAGCAGTAAACGTTACTGACCTTCAATTGGCTCAGAGCACAATCTTTTAAGGTGTTAATTCTGTGACCTAACATATTCCTAATATGAAAGTGAATTTTGTTTGTTGTTATGGTGGTTAGATTCAGTCCTCAACTTGGCTGGATGAAGGTGCTTAGTTCTATTGCTGTGGACATGAGCCAATGGCACGTGAACCTCATCTGTTGTTGATTACATCTGCAGTTGGCTAGGAGGTGTGCCTGCTGCAATGAATGAGGTTTGATTTAACTGGCTGGTGCTTAAATGAGAGACTCAAGGTAGCACAGCCCAAGAAGTGCAGCATACCTTATCTTAGCACTCGTAGCTCAGCCCAGGCCTTGGAGATGCAGAAAGAAATCACCCCGGGGAAAATTGTTGAATCCCAGAGGTCTGGAGAGAAGGCCAGAAGAGGTCACCCTGTGCCTTCCCACATAAGAAAGAACCTCAGTTGAATGTCAGCTTCCTTTCCTCTGAAGAACTAATGAAATAAATCCCCTTTCATTAAAAGCCAATCCATCTCTGGTGTGTTGCATTCTGGCAGCTAGCAAACTAGAATAGTTGTCATTGCTAACTACAATGCCTAGATGGATATAGAAAGTTGTAGAAAGTTTGAAAAGTGAATTTTATTAAAATTATTAGTCTTAATGAAAAAGTATTTAAAAAGTTTCTTACCATCTGAGTTCGCTATCTAAAAAATAAAAATTTTATATCATAGAATAATATCCTCGTTAATGTTTATGTTCTTCTTTATTTCAGAAAACAAGTCTTCTCACACTTAAAGGAAGACTGTTATAAAGGATTTGTTCTTTCACCTTGTAAAAATAAAGTGCTAAGGGCAGGCAATTGTGGCTCAGTGGCAGAGTTCTCACCTGCCATGCCCGAGACCCAGGTTCGATTTCTGGTGCCTGCCCACATAAAAAAAAAAAAAAAAGGGTCAGAATTTTTGGGCAGACTACAGTGGCTCAGCAGGCAGAGTTCTAGCCTGCCATGCTGGAGATGCGGGTTCGATTCCCAGTGCCTGCCCATGCATTTAAAATAATAATAAAATAAAATAAAGTGCTAAAATAGTTTAACATGTCATATAGAAAGCATCACAATAATCTAAAAACATATTTTCTACCCTTCTGTTAAACTAAAATGTGCCATATGTTTAAAAATTGTATAAAATTCCTAAAAACTTAACAATATTCTCATTGTCCATGTTACATACTAATACTAATCTGTATGATGTTAGATGTTGTTAGTCATGGTTTTAGTTATTCTTAGAAAAAGGTGCAAATCATAAAGACAACCAAATTTACTTGTTATACTACTTTGCTTTCAAGCATCCAAAACCTACATTTTCTGTAACACTATCTAATTTAAACTGTTCAGTCAGTTTATTTAAACACCCTAATTCAGCTTTATTTGACATGGAACCTAAAATAAATAATAAAATCTTAATCAGAAAATAAAATATTTGCAAAGTCTCTTAACAGGCTAAAGAAAAAACATGAGACTATTAAAATCCCCCACCTGGGGAATTCCTACTATTCTCGTAAGCATTATGGCTCCAAATTTAATGTCAAGCCTTAATCTTAAAGCTTGCCCTTCTGAAACGTATTTCTGTAATAGTAAAACCAAGCCTATTTATAATTAACGGCTGAGAGTCACCTCCAGAGAACTTCTTTGGTTGCTCAAATTCTCTCTCTCTCTCTCTCTCTGTCTAAGCCAAACTCTACCAACAAACTGAGTAACTTTCTCCCTATGTGGGACAGGACTACCAGGGAAGTAAGTCTCCCTAGAAACATGAAACATGACTCTCAAGGATGAGCCTGGTCCTTGCATCATAGAATACCAAGACCAAACCAACAATGTTCTTAAACACTCTAAAGAATGCCCTGAGTTCCATCTTGCTCCTGCTTCTGTTCAGGCCATGTATACAATTTTTCACCCAGTTTGCTACCTCCAGATTAGAAGCCTTTCACAACAAACTTCCCCTCCTAGAAGCTACATGCCTGTTCCCCACATCCAATCAGCCACCAGCAATAGCATAGCCATAGACGTTTACATTCCCATAAGTAAGACCTGCAACTCCACTGACAGCTTAAAGCAATTACAGAAGATAGATGATTGGCCAAAATTCCCTTACGATTAAGGGGAGTTAGAAGTCTCTGAGGGAGAAATGAGATAGGGCTAGGATTACAGCAGTGACTTGGCTGAGAAAAGGGAAAATTCCCAGAAGCAGTGAGGTCTCAAGGAGAAAGATATCCCTGAACACAGCAATAAACAGCACCTGGGGGCCAAACAGTCCCCTTCTGAGTGAGTCATCTATGGAAAAGGGCGGAGCCAATCAACCCACCTGTCAGGGTAAGGTCCATGTGTCAACTTGCCAGCTGGTGGTGCCCAGTCATTTGGTCAGGCAAGCGCTGGCCTGTCTGCTGTTATGAAGACATTTCACGAGCTTAAATCATTACAAATGTCATCAGCTAAGGGGACTATCATCTGCTATGAGTGACACTTAATCTAATCACCAGAAGCCTTTTAAGGTGGATTCAGAAGAGACAGTCCTCTCTTCCTGCTTCAGCCAGTGAGCCTTTTCTGTGAAGTTTGCCCAGACTCTTCCTTGGAGTTGATAGCTTCACAGCCTGCCCTTTGGGTTTTGGACTCTTCCATTCCCACAGTTGTCCAGCCAGCCTCTCCTGGGAGCTCATTGAGGGCCTTCACCTGTTGCCAGCTTGTGAAGTGCCCTACAGACCCTGGACTCTGCATTCCCACAGTTACATGACACTTCTATACATTTTGTTATCTATGGATATCTCCTGCTGATTCTGTTTCGCTAGAGAACCATAGCTAATACAGCTTGGTATGAGGAGTGGTTCTTAAGAAACAGAATCCTAAAAATGGATTTTTATGATTGGTTTTCTACTCTGGCTGGACTCATATGTTTCCCATAATTAGAATTAAACTGCCAATCTATGGGGTGAGCTGGCAAAAGAGATAGTCAAAATATCACCATGGAATTTTTCTAATGCTTTGCTTGTACGAAGCTAGGCTCTGGGGGATAATGTTTTTTACTCCTTTACAGAGTTTTGTGGAAATAGAAGTTATAGAGATGTTGGCTGGTTGTTGTTAGATATGCTGTTTACATTAAGGAGGGAAAGGAATGAGCTGAAGGCTTCAAATGAGAAGCTTACATGCCATGTGACAGATGTAAATGTTTCTATGAGTGCCCTGAAGGAAAATCTTATTTCCTATAGCTGCAAACTAGAGATTTCTGAAAATCAGACTCAGAATTTTATTGTTAGAGTAGCAACTTTACAACATAAACTGAAATCTCAACCTTGCATGGTGTCTGCCATTAAAGTGAGGGCATTGATTGGAAAGGAATGGGACCCTGAAAAACGGGATGGCAACATATGGATTGATAATGATGTTGGTGAAGAGGTTGAAACCCTAAATCTTGCTGAGTCTTTTCTAGATACCCTGTAATAGTCTGCCCTGAAGATATAGCCACCCCACCTCCAGCCTGCCCTGAGTAGTCGGCCACCCAGCATCCACCTGAACAGATTAGCCCTGGGGTGATTAATCATGTTTCACCAGATGAAACTGAAAATGAATGCCCTGAAGAAAATGGCTTGGAAGATACTTATAATTCTTTTCATGACCTCCACCACCCCTCATTTCTTCCAGACACATAATGAGACTAAAGTCTCAACAGGCCCCAAAAGATGAGGTACAAAGTGTCACCAATGAGGAAGAACATTATATTCTAAAAGAACTGCAGGAATTTTCCAATTTATATAGATAGAAGTCAGGGGAATATGTGTCACAATGGATTTAAAGGTGTGGGATAATGGTAGGAAAAATATAAAGCTGGATCAGGCTGAATTTATTGATATGGGCCCACTAAGCAGAGATTCTGCATTCAATGTTATAGCTCCAGGGGTTAGGAAAGGCATTAACAGTTTGTTTGGATGGTTGGCTGAAACAGGGATCCAAAGGTGGCTGACATTACCTGAGGTCAAAATGCCAGAACTGCCCTAGTATAATGTAGATGAGGGGGTCCAACAGCTTAGAGAGATTGGAATGGGGTGGATTTATCATGGAAAGTCTGATCATACACCCCAGAAATGTCTAGAGAATGCATCTTTTACCAGAACTCTGAAAATTAGTTTGCAAGACTAGCACCATGATCCCTCAAGAGTTCTGTAGTTGCACTTCTCTTTAGGTCAGATATTACTATGGGAACTGCTGTCAATGAGCTGGAATCCTTAAACACAATGGGGATGACCAGCTCCTGAGTTGGCAGAAGCCAGGTGGCAGCACTTAATCACCAAAGACAAGGCAGACAAGGCTATCATAATGGACCACAGACTCAAAGCAGTAGTCAGAATAATCTGACTCACAGATACTTGTGGTGTTGGCTAGTAAATCATGGGGTACCTAGAAGGACAACAGATGGGCAGTCTACTAAATTCTTGTTTGAGTTGTACAAACAAAAGAGTCTAGGTCAAGTGAACAGTAACTTGAATTATTCAAGTAACTGAATTACAAAACAGAGAGTCACGGACCCTTAATCAATTTCCAGAGTTGAGACAGTTAACAGAACCAGAGCCCCTTGAATGAGGGGGAGGCTAGGTCCCTTTGGGGGAGGACCCTATTATACTACCACAAATTAATACTATTAATCTTACTCCAAGCCTTCCCCAAGAAGACTCATGGCCTTTTATCAGGATAACTGTGCACTGGGGAAAAGGAAATGATCACATATTTTGGGGATTACTAGAAACTGGTTCAGAAGTGACATTAATTCCAGGGACCCAAAACATCACTCTGGTCCTCCAGTCAGAGTAGGGGCTTATAGAAGTCAGGTGATTGACAGAGTTTTAGCTCAGGTTCATCTCACAGTGGGTCCAGTGGGTCCCTGGACCCATTCTGTAGTTAGTTCCCCAGTTCCAGAATGCATAATTGGAATAGACATTCTGAGCAACTGGCAGAATCCCCTCAGTGGCTCTCTAACTCACGGAGTGAGGGCTATTAGGGTAGCAAAGACCAAGTGGAACCTACTAAAACTGTACCTACCTAGCAAAATAGTAAATCAGAAGCAATGCTGAATTCCTAGAGGGATTGCAGAGATTACTGCCACTCTTAAGGATTTGAAGGATACAGGGGTAGCAATTCCCACCACATCCCCTTTTAACACTCCTATTTGGCCTGTGCAGAAAACAGATGGGTCTTGGAGGATGACAGTGGATTATCGTAAACTCAACCAGGTGGTAACTCCAATTGCAGCTGCTGTTCCAGATGTGCTTTCATTGCTTGAGCAAATCAACACACCCCCTGGTACCTGGTATGCAGCTATTGATCTGGCAAACATTTCTCAATAGCTGTTAGTAAGGACCACCAGAAACAGTTTACTTTCAGCTGGCAAAGTCAGCAGTATACTCTTAAATGACCTTTAATCTTATAAATAAATGTCTTTTTAAATAAAAGAATGGTTTTCTCCAAAGTCCCTGAAATTTCAGTCTAGTGTGAGTTTAATGGTCAATTTATAAGCTACTAAAATAGAATTTACTGAGAAAGCAATAGAATTCAAACTCATTTAAGGTAACACAGTCATCTTCCTCAGTATGCAGAGCAAGTACATCAAAAGGAAACTCTATAGCATCATGTAAGAGCGAGGTCATATCCTTCGAAGGCTAAATTAAGATAAATTTCAAAAACTGTCTCCTTAACACTTTGCTAAATAAAATTGCATTTCTTTCTACTATATTTATAAAGTTGCTGTGCTTCTTGCCTTTAATGACCAATCTCTTTGACCAGGCTCTGCTGAAATCTCATAAAGATGAACTTTCATTATAAGCGCAGCACAGTGCCAAGGTTGCATAAGCTGATTGCAAACAGCTGCTTGGGGTCTAATGCCTAGTTGAGGGAGCTGTCTCACTATTTTGGCTCTGTTTTAGGGCTGTCCTCTGTTGAACTGACCAAAGAGCAATATTTTCTTTAACACCCTTCTTTTCACCATTTATAAATCTTTTTCAAAGCATACACAGAGAAGTTAAAAAGGGCTAAGTCTTCTAGCCAATCTGAATTATACTGATCACATTTAAATGACCTTGGCTTACTGGTTTCTGATGTTTCTGCTGGCTTAGCACAATATAGGCAGGACATATCCTCTCCATAGAAGCAGTCCCACAGCCCTGAGGAAAGGGAGTGGGTGTCCTGGTGGGTATTTTGTCAGCTGAAAACTTTAATGGGATTTGTCAGATTTTAAGGATCAGATGCACAATCCAAGGTTAAGGTAGAGGTCAATACAGAATTAGACAGATTCCAGAAAGCCTCTGCATACAGATTCAGAAGCCCTCATCAGATTCCTTATAATGAAAAGGGAGAAAAAAAGAGAGTCAATAAATATGCATTTAGATTATCAAATATTTGCTATTGGTTTAAATCTGTTGGATTATTTCAAATATTCAAATATCCCCCAGCATTGCTCTGCCAGTTACTGAAGTAGTATATCATATTTATCTCCCTTGTTTACACCTATTGCTCCGTGCCCCTAGCTCCTAGAATACCTAGATCTCTTTATCAATCCTTTCCACTAATTTTTTCACATGGGCAGTTTTGAAAGCCATTCAAGTAAAATTAATAAAAAAGAAAAAATATGAAGCCATCACCAAGGAAAGAGTAATAATAAAAATATAAACAATGGTACGTTGTTAAAGACACTCAGAAATCCATTTTAAATTATCCTTCTTTAGTAACTTAGTTATCATGACTAAATTTTCTATCTGTAGCAGAATCAATTTCCAACATGTCCTGCTGCATCCTGTCCTCTTGTGTCAACCCATTCCCCTTTTGGTGCTGCTCCCTCCAAACATCACTGCAAGCATCCAAAAACACATTTAAGGTGTTTTCAAAAATTGCTCTTTAGTAGGAAAAAAAAATGGCTGAATGAACTATCCAGGTTCTCTAAATATATTTATTTTAGTAGATTGATGATTGAATTCATACATCAGACTATATCATTGTCTTCCCAAATAAAACAGCTTCAGTTTAGTAAACAGAAACTGCTAAGTAGGGGATTGAATTCACTAGGAAAAATAAGAGATTTTTTCTAGGTGATTGTGAAATTTAGGTTTGTATTTAGCTGGAATTTAGGGCACTGTTGAAATGGAGATAGTTGAAGACACATGTAGGATCATCATTCCTTGATGGCAGAACAAAAAACCGTACGAAACACACAATATTGCCCACTCAGTTTAACTCTCTCCTACCCCTCTTTGCTGTAATGTACCTTGGATTACAACTGGTATAGTATTTTCATTAGAGTGTGGCCATTCTATGGTGAGATCAGAGACTTAAATTTTTACAACTTTTCATTACAGTAATCATTGTAACCCAATAACTAGAGCAATCTTTTTTGACCTTCCCAGAGAACATGGTCACATATTTATAATTTGGAATCTGTCTTGGCAATAAGACTCTACAATGTGATAATTAAATCATATTTACAACACAATTTAAGATAGTTACACTGAATTTGATATTACTTAAACTTTAAGTTAGATTTCCATAACTGGCAAGAAGATCATAGCCATCCAGCTCCTTTAAGCATGGGAATATATGTGTTTAACTAATTTGGGGATGACAGCAAAGTTAGGAATGGAACCCTGGACTCTGCCATGCAACACTGTACTTTGAAAGTCAGCACAACGATAATTACAAAGTCTGGCCAACTGGCTTTTGTAAACTTTGTCAGGGTGGAGATAATATCTCATGTATTTGGCTTCTAGCTAATTACTGATTCAAACAACTAAGAGTGCCCATCCTCCCAAAATGAAAGCAGAATTCAAATTCTATTCACAGGTTTCTTTTGATTCTGTACAACAAAGTACCTCCTAAGGTTTCCTACATGGTTAGCATACAGCCATGCTAAAGTAAGATCCAATGGCCTGAACTTCAGAGGCACTTGGAATTTCTAGCCTTTTTTATGATAAGGTTAGGTCCATCAGTGTCAAGTTTCAAACCCAACATCATAAAGACGGTCAAAAGTAATTATGAGGGAAAACATGTTGAAAATGCCATTCCGAAAACAAGTACACGATTTCATCTGTTAGGAGAATTTAGCTTAGAGGAAACAACATAAGACTGCCAACTTCTAATGGTCATGTGAATTAAAACTCCATCTTAAAATTTAACAATGTTACTACACCAACTTGCATTTTCCAACCTACTTAATGAAGTTATTAATCCAAATTTATTTTCTTTTAATCTCATTGTTTGCATGTAAAAGGAGTAGTTTTAGGGTACAAAGACAGAATGATTCATTACATATGGAGGAATTTTTCTTCAATTTAAGGTTAAATTTGCACAGGAAGCAAATGCACATTTAACATTTTGTCATACCTTTATAGACAGATTATATAATGTCTCACGTACACCTCATCAAAAGATGAGCATTTAATGGTATGTGTCAAAAACAAATTCCTTCAGCTTTGGAGTTTGCTAAAAACTCCATAATAGCTACAATGATGCCATCATGTGGCAAAAAGTGTGAACTCTTAAAACTTGACATTCCATGTCCCCGATCTTAAAAACAACATTAAGAAAATCTACAATATAAAAGTCAGCTTTAATGAGTGAGATATTATTTAGAAAAGTATGGTCTGCCTTTTGGCTCATTTTTGAACCCTATTCAATTCACAAGGTTTCTCCAAATTCATTTGTAATGCATTTGTCATTCACTCAACCCTCTGCTCTCTGCTAGACACAGTAAATAAACTTTACAAACACAGGAATTCACAGAATAAACATTGTCTCTGCCTTCAATGTACTTAGGGTCTCAGGACTTTTCACCAACCTTGCTACTTCATAGTTTTAATTAAATTCAAATTTTTTTTTTAAGATTTCTTCTTAAAACCACAGAACCCAGTTCTATGAAAGCATCTTTGTACTCAGTTCAAACATTCATATACATTAAACTACTTCCAATTGTGATCTGCAACCTCCTGAGAATTGCATAACAGTTCCTTCTTTATCCAATACTAATGAGCCACTGTGTAATTTTCGTGTCTCTATTAGGCAATTAAAGGTACATTGAAAAATGCACCTTTTTCAGATGTCCTGTGACCACCTAAATGATATTTCAAAGTGGTATTGATTTCAGAAGAGTAGCAAAAAATAGGTCATTTCAGCAGAGGAAATTGTGCCATAAGTGTATCTCACCAAACATGTACCTATTATCCTACATATCAAAATAACCAATTTCAGGCACTCAATGAATCTTTTTCATTAAAGTAATTTAAAATTCTCCTATTATTAGAGTGCCATTATAGGAAACTCTGAATACTGCCATCCATCATCTAAAGTTCATTGCAATAGTAGCAACAAAATAGAACCAAGGGATCAAGCCAAAACATTAACCCTAAAATTTAGAACCCTGAGACCCAAGGGATGAGTACTCCCTCAGTTAATTCTTGAAAACCTTACTGAAGATAATTTATTTGCAAATTAATACCCCAACAACAAAATGAGAGGAGCCAAAAATCATTGCATGAGAATGACAAAATTAAATGCTATAAATGCAGGTACAGGTGCTAGGACAAGAGAAGTACACTTCATTTTTTATGATATCCCTGATTTAGAAGAAAACTTCACTTTCTCATTAGGATACTATGAACTTCATATTTCAGGAGGCTGGGAAGAATGTCGGGGGGAGAAGACTTCACTAAACAACCAGGCTTCACCAAATCTATGTGCAAATAAAATTATAGAAAACTGCAAAAATATACAAACCTTTTGTGTTGGTTTGAAGGCTTTGATGTACCCTAGAAAAGGCCATGTTCTTTTAATTCATTCTGGGATTAAAAGGAATGGGTGGGACCTTTTGATTAGGTTATTTCAGTTATTTCTGCCTGGTGTCCTTTAAGAGAGATGAAACCAAGAGAGCGCATAGAGAAAAGGCTCAGGAGAAGCTATAGAGAAAAAGCCCCCAGAGGAGCTGAGAGAAGAAGAAGGTGAAAGAAATGAAATCCAGGAGAGATGGACTAGCAGAGGCCGGCCATGTACCTACTAATGTGACAGAGGTGTCCCAGAGGTTGACAATCTTTCTTCAGAGAAGGTATTAACCCTTGATGTCTTAATTTGGACATTTCCATGGCCTAAGAACTATAAATTGTAAGTTAATAAATCCGATTGTAAAAGCCAACTCATTTCTGGTATATTGCATTCTAGCAGCCTTAGCAAACCAAAACACCCTTATATAATCTTAGTAACCTAGTAATGAAGCGGGCTCCCTACCATTTCAATTTTTTGTGTTAATATTGAAACATTTCTTTTAGTCATCCAAGATTAAAACCAGGAAGCCAGGCTTGACTTCTGTTTCTTCACCACCTAGATCTAATCTACTCTCAATCCTTTTAACTTACCCCTGGAATTGTTTGAGAAGCAGTTGGAAGGAACATAGTCTGTGGAGTAACACTACCCTGGTTCCAATTCTATCTCTACTGTTTTTCACTTGTGGGACCATGGGTGACTTACTGTGTGTCTCAGTTTCCTCCTCTATAAAATGAGGAAACATACTAACCTCACAGTCTGGGGCTCAATGAGTGAATATGAAAAAAAAAATGCTCAGAACAATACCTGCTATGCAGTAAGTTCTCTGATGGTGACCTCTAGATATCTTCTCAGTCTTGACCCCTCCTCCCACCCAAGCCCATCCTTCATCACCTCACATTTATAATTGCCTACAAGTTTTTCCTCCTTAAGCACACTGTCTTCCTCATCCATTAGATCCTGGAGGTCCCACTGTCATGTTATTGCAGCTAAATTACTATTTCCATCATTTTGTTTCAGTGGCTCCTACCTCTGTCAAATCCGAGTACCCATATTCGATACTTCAGGATATCATTCATATTCTAGTTTATCTGATGGAAGCCAAAATGCTCTCCTTAATATCCCTTGCTCATGCCAGGCTCCTCTATATGTGTCTATGGTTTTATTTATACTTCTGCCCTTGAATGCTGTCTCTGCTTGTCTCCACTTTTCCAGATAATCTTACCTCTCATTGACAGTCCACTGCAAATTACCCATCTTAAAGCCATCATGATATCTCCAGATAGTCCTTCTTCACAAACTCCCAATAATCTTATTGGCATTTAATGAAATCCAATTTAGCCCTATATGCAGATGGTAGGGAGACATCTAAACAAAATCTTCAGGAAACTTTTGTTAGACTATTTAGATCATCCTCTCCTCCTACTTGAGGCAGCATCTCTTGTTCCACTTATAATTGTTTTCATACAGATATTTCCATGTGAACATACATTTTATTCTCTCCCCCCCAAGTCCGTAATAGCAGAACTATCTGTCTTCTATAACTTCTACCCCGTCAATTAGCAGTGTTTTAAGAAAATAAGAGCCTGGAATTTGTTATATATGTACCAAAATGGAATTCTGGATGAGATATACATTTACTATAATAAATATCTGATTGGCAAGTGTAGAGGTTAAAATTTTTGATACTCAACTTATGCTATGTTTTCTCCCTGTACATTCCTTCCCCTCTTCCATCACCCTCTAATGTTCTTGATGTCAACAGAGGTATGTTGTCTCAGTTTTGCCAGACTGCTAATGGGTCAGCCAAACAACAGGAATTTATTGGTTCATAGTTTCAAATGTTTGAAGGCTTGCTTCCTCTTGGGGTGGATATTGTTCAGGCTGGACACAAATGATGTCCTGTCCTTTCTCTTCTGGTTTCCATTGACTTCTGGCTTCCAAATCCTTCCCATGGCTTCCTCTTTATAAGGCCTCCAGTAATATGATAAAGACCATCCTGATACAATTGGCTATAACTTGACTAAAAATGACATCTTCCAAAGGTCCTATTTACAGAGGGTTCACCCCCACAGGTATGGGATTAAGACTCAGAATGTATTTTCTCTGTGAAACATAACGCAATCTACTTACATGGTATTTTAGTTTGCTAAAGCTGCCAGAATGCAACACACTAGAGATGGATTGTCTTTTAATAAGGGGATTTATTTAGTTACAGACTTATAGCTCTTCAGAGGAAAGGTAGCCAACTTTCTTCTGAGTTTCTCTGTCACATGGGAAGGCATACAGCAATACCTACTGGCCTTCTCTCCTGGCTTCTGGGTCCCAACGGTTCCTTGGGGTGACTCTTTTCTGTATCTCCAAATGCCTGGGCTGAGCCATGAGTGCTCAGATGAGGTATGCAGAGCTGCTTGAGCTGTGCTGTGCTGCGCTCCCTTCTGACCTCTGTCTTTTAAACCTCCAGCTAATTAAATTAAACATCACTCACTGAGGAAGACACTCTCCTTAGCCGACCACAAATATGTTCACCCATATATGAATTTCACATGCTGATTATTTAAGTCTACAGCAACAGAACAATGGCCAACTGACACCTGAACCTAGCTATTACATATCCACCCCTTGTCACTTGGCAACTATACACATCACCTTAAACCATACTTAATCTATAAATAGAAAACAATAACCGACTTTTTTGTGCCTAACAATGTTCATCTGTCCTGCATACAATGTACTAAATCTTTCCATATACAAAATACAATCATTTCATCATCATATTACAAAAGCCTTAAATCATTTCAGTAACAATCCAAATACAATACCAAGTCAAAAATAATACAAAATCTCATCAAAGTCAATTATAGGCATGGTCTGTCCTAAAGCAAATTTATCTTCTGGCTGTGGACCTATGAACTTAGAGCAAGTTATCTGCTTCCGACATAGAAAGAAGGAACAGTAATAGGATTAACAATCTCATTTCCATAGGGAGAAAGTGCAAGGAAAACAGGGGTCACCAGTTCTAAACAATCCTGAAAACCTGCAGGGCAAACTCCATTAGATTTCAAAGTTTGAGGGTCATTTATCCTTGGGGCTTTAGAAAGCAGCAGTTCCACCCTTTCCAAGAGCCTATGCAGCAACCAAGCTCTCTTTAAATGCAATCTTTGAGGACACTGGGGAGACCACCTTCTTTTTGGCTCCCACCTCTCCAAACATCAAGACTGCACCCACCTCTTTGCCATCTCTAGGACACATGCTCCACCCCTCCAGAATAATAAGGTGGCAGCCAGGCTCTCTCCAATCTCCAAGGAATGTGCTCCACACTCTCCAAGACCTGAGGTGGCACAACTCTTCTTGAGCAACAAGGTGGAAGACCAGCCCTCTGCTTCTGGGACAAACTGACCCTTTCCACACATACAGTTGGGTCTGCTCTCCTGGCATGAAGTTTCTTGACTTCATACCTTAGCTTCCATGATTCTGCCTCCAAAGTTATTTTTCCTTCAATTTGCACCTTTTCTGTCCCTTTTAGTCCAGACTGGCAATGATTCCATTTAAACAGATCTCACAGCACTCTTGTTGGTGTTCTATGCAGTATGCTGGGATCATGCCCATTGGATAAAAGGGCTTTCCACAAATCTTTCCTAGATAACTCCATCTTAAAATCCTCGCTTGTTTGTAGTGGCTGACTGCTTCCATGTTTGGTTGAACAGTAGACACTATTCTCTGGAGTCTCTCATTCTGGAAGCTCAGAATTTTCCAGGCCATCAATTTCTGGTTTCTTTGTACCCAAGAGTTCAGTCTTCAATTTATCTCTTTCCTGTCATATTTCACTATGAGTTTCAAGGAGCAGTCAGACTGCATTCTCTGCACTTAGTTTGGAAGTTTTCTCTGCTAAATATCCAAGTTCACCACTCTCAAATTCTGCCCTCCACACACAAAGAATGCCTGCATTCTAGTTCTTAACAACATGTTTATCATTTCTGTCTAAAGTCTTATCAGAAATATCCTTAGAGTCCACATTTCTATCAACAGTCTCTTCAAAGCAATTCAGGTTTTCTCTATCAAAATCCTCACAATTCTTCCAAAATCTTCCCCTTATCCACTTAAAAAACTTCCCCAAAATGTTTGGTATTTGCAAACTGCAGCAGCACCCCCACTTCTCTGGTTCCAAAATCTGTTTTAGTTTGCTAAAGCTGCCAGAATGCAATGCACCAGAGATGGATTGGCTTTTAATAAGGGGATTTACTTAATTACAAATTTATAGTTCTTCAGAGGAAATGCTGCTAGCTTTCAGCTGAGTTCCTCCGTCAATAGAAAGGTATACAGCAATGCCTACTGGCCTTCTCTCCTGGCTTCTGGGCTCCAGTGGCTTTCCCCAGGGTGATTCCTTTCCACATCTCCAAACATCTGGGCTGAGCTGTGAGTGCTGAGATGCGGTATGCTGAGATGCTTGGGCTGTACCATGTTGAGCTCCTTTCTGACCTCTCTCTTTTAAACCTCCATCTAATTAAATTAAACATCACTCATTGCAGAAGACACTCCTCTTAGTCAACCGCAAATGTAATCATCCATATATGCATTTCACATGCTGATTATTTAAGTCAACAGCCCCAGAGCAATGGGACATCATCAACTGGCCAAGTTGACACCTGAAACTATCACATATGGGTGGCTGAAAAAGTGCTCAACAATTTTCTGGATTTTATTTTCTAAAAACCTTTATTAAACCTTTGGGGAAATTGAGTGGTTTCAATAATTTTGAATACAGGGAATATATTTAGCACCAAACAAACATAGGATAGATGTTACCAACTCTAACTAGACTTGAAGATACATCCCTATCTTTCTCTAATGAGAGTAAGAAGAAGGGGAAAAAAGACAAGGGCAGAGAAGGCTATGGGGTCCACAGGAGGAAACTTTTGCTGATACAACAGGAATCCTTCAAGGCAAGACCCAAGGGAGTGTGTCTACATAATTTGTAGGCAGCTGGGACAGTGACAGTTCCTGGTGTCTCTGGATCTGCACAGAAGTTGTAGAGATAGGGGCTGCACCCAAAGGGTCAAGGTAAGCAGAGTGATGGGAACCTGGGTAATGGGATAGTCAGTGATCAAGAAATGTCTCCTCAACAGTACTGGAACCACTAAAACCCATTAGAATATTGACAGAATCCCAGGAGGGAGGAGTAAAAACCCAAGTAAGAGGATGTCCACTGTAGTAGAAAGGGAGTTTTATTTTTCTTGGAAAAATCAAGTCATATTTCTTGCAACTCTGAGTCTAGAACTGAGATATATTCCCACTCCATAACATTCATAGCTATGACTCTGCAGCATGTTTTACTGACGTTATCATTTTTAATGATATTGTGTATAAGTGTCAAGCAAGTTACAAGCATTATCTCATTTGAGTCACACAAAAACCTATATAGAAAATTATTTATTCTTTTGCCAGTTTATAAATGAGGAAAAAAAAAACTTGGAAAAATTAACTAACATAACCATCATTTATAAATGTCAGAGCTTGAATTCAAACCTGTTTCTGCTACACTCTAGAGTCGAAGCTCTTCACCACCTCAGGTTTCATGATCAATTATTGATGAAAATGAAAGATTTCTCTATTCTTCACCTAGACACATACATTAGTTGCTCACCTATGATGAATAGCCTCCTTTCATGGAAGGACCTGAATGTTATTAGTGGCTTTGTGGCTGAAAGAATATTCTGGTGGGAAACTAAGATCAAAAGAGCATAATTAATGCTTAAACATCCATGTAAAAGTATTCTGAAGCATTTTTTTATAAATACCAGGCTTAGATTGGCTCTTTAGGTTGATGTAATAGTAATACGTTATTTACAAAATAAGTTAAAAAATTACTAAAGTCAAAACTTATTTTGTTTATAAATGGTAAATAATAAATCATCATATAATATATTCTTTATGATGATGCTATATGTTGGATATTATAATTTTAATTGTGTATGGATACTTAGAGATAGTAATGAGGATCAGAGATGATAAATGAAGCCTTTGCATTAGTACTACATTTCAGCAGGATTTTATAATAGCTATAATTAATATGAGTATTAAGTATCTAAATACAAAATAAATATATTAATTTTATTAATGGAAAAATATATCAAGAATTCATTCTCTCCTACAGTGCATGCTTCTTATCCAGCAGTTCAATATAGTAATGTAAAACAAACACAGGGCATTTGGTCCTTTTATTAAACTGCAAAAAACATTTAAGCTACTTAGAAAAACCTGAGTTTTCTTGCCTCATTATTCCCATATTCTTAATTGATGTTTTAATCAGAGACTCTCTTACTACAAACTGAACAGTCCAAGTGGATAGGTTACTGACAATTAAGATTGCTTTACCTTTTCTCACAGGCCAATTATGATTTATTTTTTAGGGTTAATTCATAGAAAAAGAAGGTCATATCAGTTTACCTCATGTTATCCAACAAATGCTTACCTGAAGCATTCATTATAAAAGCATTCTTTGAATTTACAAATCAAATCAAACCACCTGTACTCACCAGTGAGCTTCATAAAATCAGAACATAATGACTCACCAATGAACTATTCTCTCTTCCTTGATGAGGCAAGAATTCCAAGAAGGGAATTTTCATCTATTCTTTTCCAGAATACTGCTGAAGATAGGGACCTCCAGGCCTTATCAGGCAGCAAAACAAATTCTTCTTCCTGAAATTGTGACGAGAATTGCCTCATGGACCTTCCAGCAGAACAACACTCGAGATTAGGACAGTGTCTTGCATCCCCAGGACCTTGCATGGCTCCTGAAGACAGAAAGCGCTCTGTGAGTAGTACTGAGCAAAGATGAAATGAAAGCAGTTGTCATGACTCTCTCCGCTAGAACCACAAAGAATCAACTTATTTCTTCTATATAAGGGAATTAAACACAGTGTTGTAAATCTTCACTTTCTCCTTCAGATCTGGTTAGACTTCACTGGGGAATGACTCCCAACACTTCCAAGTTATTAAATCTTCTTGGGCACTCCTCCATAAATGTCTTTCTTCAAAAGCTAATGATCCATAGATAATCAATTGAGTTCCCTCCAGGAAATATGTTAAATAAAAATATTTATTTCTGGAGTGAATGATTACACATCTCTTCGGTTTGTCCCATTTGTTCATTTAATAAATTTTTAACTCAAATTTTTACATACCTGTGTATATAATGAAGGGGCAAAAAGTATATGTTTATACATGCAAAAAAATTTTTAAATAAATTATATTGAATCCATAAATCTATTACATATTACTAATTATATATTACATACTATATGTTTATTACAGTTTTGCATGATACATATAAATATATGCAAATAAAATTAATAATAGTATTTATATAGAACTATAGAAAAAAATCTTTATTTTTCTCAATTATGTTAACAGAAAATAACAAAACTGTTGCGTGTCTAAAAGATTCCAAATAATTACAGTAAACTCTAACCTCCAAGTATCTTTTGTTGGTGATGAATATATGGAATCAGATCATTCCAACTGAAGTGAACCTTAAAATTATTTAATTCAGGAACTAAATAACTGAAATTATTTAGTTTAGTGGTAGAATTCTCACCTGCCATGCAGGAGACCCAGGCTCGATTCCCGGCCCATGCACTTCCCAAACAAACAAAGGAACCAATAAAAACAAACAAACAATTCAACAAATGGTGCTGCAATAATAGGATATTCACATGGGAAAAGAATAAAACTCCGCCATTCAGCGTACAAAAAAAAGAGGGTGCACGGGTGGTTCAGTGCTAGAATGCTCATCTTCCATGTGCGAGACTTGGGTTCAATTCCTGGACCATACACCCCCCCAGAAAAGAATTTTTAATTCAAGACATTGCTTCTATAGATTAAAAATACAGTTCATGGAAGTTTACTGACACCGAATATTAAAAATACTTTTTAACAGAATGGGAATTCAACTCCAAGTTTCCTGATTGCCTGGTCCTTACTATACCTGCTCAGATATTAATTACTGGAACAAAACATATCTGTAGAATAAAATTTGATAAATTGAAACTGCAGCATGCCATATGACTAGTTGCAAGAGGAATGAAGAACTGAAAAATATGTTATTTATTCATCCTATTTAATGCCAAAATCATGAGAAGCAGCAGATAGAGTAATGTGACATTTACAGCAATCATCTCTAAAAAGTCATCATTTGTCTTACCAGAGGGAGATGAAGCATTTTATACAATCGCACTGTAGAGAGAAAAGAATTTCTCACCTGCAGATTATAACGCTAGGACAGTGATAACAGAAAAGAAGAAATTTTGCACACATCTGTGACTGGAAGATATTCAGATATTCAGGAGTACTGCATTAATCAATACCAATTGGATATGGTGAGTCAGTAACTTATATTTTATTTAACCACTTAACATTTGACTCTAACCACATAGATTCTTACTGTTAAATAAACTTGGAACACTGAACAGCTCATAAATAAACATTTCCTTGCATGTTCAGTAGACTGTTTTAAGTTAATACATTTGCAAGCAACAATCCCTTACATTTTGCTATTGCTTGTTATGAACCAATGCCATGACATCCATATTCAGCAGTCAAAGAGTAGAACAAAATATGGGCAATTCTAATACGACTCAAGACACTCAAGCAAATGGCAATGTTTATTTATAAATGAGAAGAGAGGAAGTTTGCCTGAATTGGTGACTGTTCAACTTTACAGTCCGAGGTACAAAAAATGAATTCCCTTAAAATTCCCAAGTACAAGGCTCAAGCCCCCAGACAATTATAAGAGCAGGATGATCAAATCCCCAACTCGCTTTCCTTATACTTCCAAATGATTCCCAAGTACTTACTAGAGAGTTTGCAAGTATGCATGGGGATGGGGAGGTGCCAATGGGCACCCCATGGAGAAAGGAAATGGAGACCAGAGGACAGGATGCAGAGAGGAAGAATGACTGCTAAGTAGAAGCTTGTGTTTTGGGTCATGTCTGAAGCATTATTGCTCGGCAAAGGACTCTACTCCAGAATCAAGGACAATCTGGCCCGCTCCCTAGTGCACAGTCAAAGGAAAGAACTCCTTTCAGGTAAAACTCTTCCGACCTTTGGGGTAAAAACTTTTGATTCCCAGACCTAGCTACCTTATGATGTGAAGTTACTCTAAGGCAGGGGTCAGAATAAGTTCCTGCTTCTAGACTGCAGGCTGTGGTAGAAAAAAGGTACCACGGAACTGAACCACTGTGAGATGAAGCTCAGAGAGTGGCGGCAAGGGATGATCTTTCTACCCAAAGAAGCAGGAATTGCAGAGAGATATCACCACCCTTGTGGGAGAAGCTAACTCCCAAAATCAGAGATTAGCCTGAGTCTTTTATTCTTGCTGGTATGAAGAACATTTCCAGATACAACAGTTCTTCAAAGAAGGAAGCTATAATTACTAGTCTGAATTTTTAGAACTATATTTGTCTGGTTCATCTGCCTTCTAGGCACATGATAGGATTACATTTCCTAGCTTCTTAGTGACCCGGAGGTGGGCACATGTCGAGTTCTGGCCATGTGTTGTGTAGAAGCAGAAGTGGCATGTATAACTTCTAGGGAAGAGCATCTAATGCCAAGTCAATGCTCTCAGAGCTCTCTTCTTCTCAGCCAAGGTTATCAGTGGATAGCCATATAAGGAGAAGAAAGGGGAGAAATATTTTATTGCTTTGAGACTTTGTAGCACTTTGTTACTGTAATATGCTTAGCCTCTCCTTGCTGATACAGAAAGCAATTTTTCTGTGTTAAACTCATTTGGGGCTGCTCTACACCTCAGTAGCCCAGAGCTGTGCCCCAAGAGACCAGTTGTTTCATTTCATATATACAGCAACTTCCTAGGCTTCAAGGAAGCATTCAGAAAGCTGAGTCAGGACAGGTTTTAGCACCCACTACTTCACATCTAAGATCATTGATGCCCTTCATCCTGAATTCAGACTCAGATTCAGACCTAGCCCATTTGTGCAATCTTTTCTTTGTCCCTGGTAACCTCATTTCAGAAACCCCATTGTGCTTCCCTACCCTGGGCCTTAAAACACACTGATGAATCTTCCTTACCCCCTTTCAGAACTCTGATTAAAATGAACACATGGAGAAACTGGTTTCCATCAGCCTATGAAAAAGTCTCTTCTACCTAAGGGAGAGTTGTTTTCAAGTATATGCTGACATAACTAAGGGACATCAAGATTTGCCCCAAGGAAAATTTCTAATAGTTTAATCATCTTTGTTTGCTTTCTTTCTGTATAAGGAAAACTCATTTTGTTCAAAGGGGAAAGAATGATAGTACAGCACCAACCTTTTGGTTATATCTGACCCTGCCTTTTTGTTGTTGTTGTTCATTTCCGTGCCCAGTTCCCTGTCCTCACTTGGCAGCCAATGATATTAAAGATCTTTTGTGTGTACATGTATGGGTTTTCCAACATTTGGTCTTCCCTACACAAAATTTTGGAATTTTTCCCAATTCCAAAATCAAAACAGCACTGAGACCAGAACGTTTTTTGAAACTCATGGAGTGGCAAAAGCTGATAAGAATTGACGTAAGATTATTTATAGTCTTTATCTCACTTAGTATGAATATTTATATTTCACTGCAGAAATAATAATTAATCTGGTTACAGTGCTCCAGTGGGAGCATTATGTAATAAATAATTCTGAACCACATTACCTTTTGAAAGTCTGAAATAGAGCTGGCCCTTAGAGTCAGATAATGAGTTATGGACATGTATTTTCTCTGACAATTCTTATCCATTGGGTCCAGTTTTCACTCAACAGCAGTTCTCCATTAAGTTAGAAAAACCTATTAAATCAAAGTACAATTACATATACATGCTATATAACTCAGACTTTTAGAACTCTAGAAACTGTGAGTTCTATTAGATTAGATTAGATTTCACCTGCCTCTTGGTATGATTCTATTGATTTTTGTGCCCTGAGTTGACCCAGTTCTACACAGAAGCCCTTCCTGAGAGGGAGCAAAGAGCCCTTCAGTGGGTTTCCTTTAGCACTGGTGAACCTGGTTGATGCTTTATTAGATGCTAAGGGAAAAGGGGTAAATAAGCAAAAATAACTCAAAGAGATGATAAAAAATTTTGACTTACAAAAGTAAAAGGTGGTTGTGGTGGTGGTTGTTTTTAAGGTAGCTTTAGCTAAATGGCTCTTAAGACATGGCCCATATCCTACTCCAGTCCCAAAGAAAAGAATATCCAGATCCTATCCCAAATGGCTGGTTCAGAGCCACGAGCTCCATACCATATTTCTTTCTTCTCAGACCCCAGGCTGCCTCAAGTAGAGGGTACTTCTAAGCACCTGTAGCCTCTCAGTCAGTATGATGCCCCCATGATCCAAGAGGAATCTGGCTTTAGTGTCCCATCTATGCCCTCACCCTCCCTCTCGTGGCTAGTTTCTGATCTAAGGGACAAGACCCTCCCCTAACTGAATGGCAGCTTATCCTTGGTGTGGGACTTGTTCCTACTCTGTAGAAGAATAGGTCTTATTTCAATCCCAGGCTGAACAATGTAATGAAAATTCCTTCATCACACAATAAAAAATAGGCTTTCCAAAGGAACTGTACAAGTACAGACATAAGCAAGGCAAGAGTTAATTATCACAGCAATTCAAACATAAATGTTTAAAAAATCACTCATATGGGAACTTGTTATATAACTAGTTGCTATGAAATAAAATTCAGTATGAGGGGCTCTAGGAGCTTATCCCAAAAGCTTTAGTTACAGAGGAATTTGTTAGAAAGTTCAAGTTCATTTCTAAACTGACTGCAGTTACAATGAGATGATATGTGTAAATAGTGAGAAACCATACCATAGCAGCTACTACTAATGACCAAATATATTTAACTGTTGTTTTACATTTCTAATACATTACACATCATATGTTGAATAATGAAAAGCCTAATATTTGAAAATATCATTTGTTTTAGTTAGGATATTTCTTCAAAAAATGAAAAACCAATATTTAATAATATTCCCTTCTAAATTTCCTTTTCTCTTTAGCATGTTCACAAGAAACATGAAGAGGAAAAGCTGACTGTTTTGACTAGATTCCCCAAAGCATCGAATGTATAAAACTATAAACTCAACATAATCAGCAAATATAGGTAGGCAATAAGTATAAAAATACGGATTATTAGAACAGGACACATATGAAAATGGAACCTAAAAATGTGCCCAGGGTGCACGGGTGGGTCAGTGTTGGAATTCTCTTTCTCATGTGGGAAACCCAGATTCGATTCCTGGACCATGCACCCCGCCCAAAAAGAGTGCCCCAAATCTTGTGACATTTTCAAAACAATAAACAATTCTCTGAGACTCAGCCAATATCTACCTCATAGAATTAGAGAGTCCCCAGAATTAGAATTGAACTTAGTTCTTCTAGTCCAATCTACCTAATATGAAACCACTGCTGTGATACCACTGATGAATGTCATTCAGCAGCTATGCAAATGCCATCAGTGTTGGCATGGGGTATGAATGAGGGTTTACTTATCTGGAAGTGACACATAGCATTATTGGGAAATAGAAATAAAGGTAAAAAAATATTTTTCTTGAGCATTTTTCTATGTACTATAGGGATTTCAAATAGATTTCAGTTTTGCAACTTGGAAAGGTATATTCCATGCCAATATGGAAGATTAATTGGTGAAAGGAGGAATTTCAGGTCCAGTTAGGAAACTGAAATAGCATGAGTGATGATGAAAGTTTGCACTAAACACATTAACAGTGAAAATGAAAACTGTAGGATGGAAGTGGCCACAGGTGAGCTGGGATTAACAGGAAGTGGTGGGTTTTATAGTCAGCACAATATGAATGATAACTCATTTTATTTCTGAAAACATAACTGAGTAGCAGAAAGAGTTTCTCTGGCCCTACTATATTTACTTCAGCCCAGAATGAGTTAATAAAAATGATAGTAATTATAATAGCTGAAATTTATTAAAAGCATACTATTTGCCAAGCACTTCTTTTAAGCACCTTCTAGGTACTTTCTAATTGAAACCTCACAAGATCCTTATGACATTATGACTATTTCAAGCCAAAGGAACTGAGGCCCAGAGAAGTAAATAACTTTCCAGGTTTCTCAGCTAGTAAGTGGCAAAGGCAGATTTAGAGTCAAACATTTTGTTTAGGATCCTGGAGAAGAAGGCTATTTCAGACAGAGCCAGGGACAAAATGAATTAAAATCTTACTAAAGGCCTTGAGTGACATCATCAACATGATAACCTAAGATATCCCCTGGAAAAGTCCCTTCTCAGAAACAACTGAAAAAGGACAAACCCCACTTGCTTGGAACTCTGGAGGATGATAGAGACTGGAGGAGGACTCTACAAATGCTGAATCTAAGAAAAAGAAAGAAGAAAGGTAGGAGATTCAAAGCCAGAGCTGCCAGTCCAGTCTCTCCCTCACTCAGTCTCCACAGCTTGAGTCACACAGAGGCAGTACCGCCCAGGGACCTCCCCCAGCAGATACAGGCCATAGAGACCCTCACAGCAGCAAGTTAGAACCCCCCACACGTTATCCAGGCACAGGGACCCAAGTCCACAAAGACCCAAGGTAGAACACAGTGGCTGGTGAGCATCTGCATAGAAAAGGCCCCCGGGAAATAAAAGAGACTTCAGCAGAACTGTTGATAAGAGGGGTACACACTCAGCCTAGTCTCTGATGCTGGATCACCGACATGAAAAAAAAAAGCATACCTTTTTGGAGTGACCCAATCTGGCTCCTGAGATAGGGGATACTCTAAGAAGGAAGTAACGAGAAGTAGAAAACCTTACAGAAAAAAAGAAAGGTCAGTATAGAATGAACTGCTATAAGGCAGGATGGGTCACAGAGATGGAAAGTATAATAAAATAGGGACACAAAATGAATGAGAGAAGTTAAACCAATCATAGGCGCTGGGGAGAAAATTCTGCACAAAAACACACATAACTGGCAAATCTTTAACTAGACTGACAAAGGTGAAAAAGGGAGAGGACGCAAAATCAGAAATGAGAGGGGAAACATTACTGTTAAACTTACACAAATAAAAAGGATCACAAGAGGATACTATGAACAACTGTATACCAACAAATTAGACAACTCAGATGAAATGGATTCTTAGAAAATTCTTAGAAAAACACAACCAACCTCCCTGACTCTGGAAGAAACAGAAGATCTCAACAGACCAACAAGTAGAGATTGAATCAGTATTTTAATATCTCCCAACAAACGAAAACAAGGACCAGACGTCTTCACAGGTGAATTCTACCAAATATTCCAGAAGGATTGATAATGATCCTGTTCAAACTCTTGCAAAAAATGAAATCAAGAAGAATGAACATACCTAATTCATTTTAAGAGGCCAATGTCATCCTAATACCAAAGCCAGATAAAGATACTACAAGAAAATAAATTGGAGACGAATTTTTCTTATGACTATAGATACAAAAATCCTCAACTAAATACTAGCAAATCATATCCAACAGTATATTAAAAGAATTATACACCATGATCAAGTGGGATTTAACCCAGCTGTGCAAGGGTGGTACCACACAGGAAAATCAATTAACATAATCCATACCATTAACAAACCAAAGGGAAACACCATATGACCATTTCAATTGATGCAGAAAATACATTTGACAAAATCTAGCATTCTTTCATAATAAAAACACTTCAAAAATAGGTATATAAGGAAATGTCTTCAACCTGGTAAAGGGTATATATGAAAAACCCACTACAAACATCATGCTCAATAGTAAAGACTGAAAGCTTTCCTTCTCAGAGCTGGAACAAGACACAGGTGTTCACCGTAATCACAATGTCATTCCACATTGTACTGGAAGTCAATACAGAGCAATTAGGCCAGAAAAAGTAATAAAGTTCATCAAAATTGGAAAAGAACAAGTAAAACTTTCACTATTTTCAGATGGCATGATCCTTTACAGAGAAAGTTCCAAAATATCTGCAAAAAGCTACTAGAGCTAATAAACTAATTCCGCAAAGCATCAGCATATAAGATCAATAAGCAAAATCAGTAGTGTTTCTATATATAATAGAAATATATAAATATAATAATATATCTAATATAGAATATGTATAGAGAGAATATATATATATAATGAGAAATCTATGGAGAAAATTAAGAAAAATTTTCCATCTAAAATAGCAACTAAGAAAATCAAATATCTAGAAGTAAATTTAACTCAGGATATAAAGGATCTGTAAATAGAAAACTACAAAACTTTGCTAATGAAAAGACCTAAATAAGTGGAAGGATATTCCATATTTCATGCACATGGAAGACTTAATATGGTTAAGATGTTAATTCTGCTCAAAGTGATTTATAAATTCAATATAATCCCAGTCAAAATTCCAACTGCCTTCTTTGCAGAAATTGAAAAGCTAAATACTTAACTGATTTGTAAGGGTAAGTGACCCCAAATAGCAAAACAATCTTGAAAAAGAAAAATGAAATTGGACAACATATCAAAACAGCATGGTATTGGCATAAAGATAGATAGATAGACCAATTAAATCACATTGGGAGTCAGAAATATACTCTCACATCTTTGGCCAACTGATTTTTAACAAGGCTGCCAAAGCCACTTCAGTGGGAAAGAACAGTGCCTTCAACAAATGGTACTAGTAAAACTGAATATACATATGCAAAAGAAGGAGTGGGGACCACTGTGTCAGACCATATTTAGAAATTAACTCAAAATGGATCAAAGGCTTAAATATAGCAACCAGGACTACAAAAGCCCTAGAGGAAAACATAGGGAAGCATCTTCAGGACCTTATATAAGAAAATGGTTTCTTAGACCTTGACACCCAAAGCACAAGCAATAAAAGAGAAAATAGATAAATCAGACATTCCTAAATATTAAGAACTTTTGTGCATCAAAGGATATTATCATTGAAGTAAAAGACAACCTACTCAATGGGAGAAAATATTTGGAAGCCACATATCTGATAATGGTTTAATATTCAGAATATATACAGAGATTTTACAACTCAACAATAAAAAGACAAACCACACAATTAAAAAAAAACAGCAAAACACTTGAACAGATATTTCTCCAAAGAGGCAATACAAATGGCCAAAAAGTACTTGAAAAGATGTTCAACATCATTAGCTATTAGGAAAATGCAAATCAAAACCACAGTGAGATACCATTTCATATCCACTAGAGTGCTACTATTGAAGAAACAGAAAATCACAAGTATTGAATAAATAGGAAATTCATTTCTAGTGGCAATGTAAAATGGTGCAGCAGCTGTGGAAGACCGTTAGACAGTTCCTCAAACGGTGTAGAATTAGCATATTACCCAGCCATCCTGATTCTAGGAATAAACCCCCCAAAATTGAAAGCAGGGACTAGAACTGATATTTGCACACCAATGTTCACAGTGGCATTATTTACAACAGCCACCCAAGTATTCATCAACAGAGGAATGGATAAACAAAATGTGGAATATACATACAATGGAATATTATTCAGCCTTAAAAAGAAATGAAGTTCTAATAGATGTGACAACATAGATGAATCTTGAAGACATTATGTTGAGTGAAATAAGCCAGACACAAAAGGAAAACTAATTATATTAGCTCACTGATATGAAATAAATAGAATACACAAACTCATAGAGTCAGAATCTATATTATAGGTTATGTTTTAGTTTGCTAAAGCTGCTGGAATGTTTTATCTGAAATGGATCAGCTTTTATAAAGAGGATTCATTAAGTTACAAGTTTACAGTTATAAGGCCTTAAAAATGACCAAACTAAGACATCCAGAGAAAAATACATTGACTTAGAAGAAAGTCCAATGTCTATCACATGGAAAGGCATGTGGCTGACGTCTTGCTTCCAGCTTCTAATTTTAGTGCCTTTCTCTCCAAGTGGCTGTGGGCCCTCACTTAGCTTCCCTGGGTCAAAACTCTGGATTTTATCATGGGCCAGCAATTTTTTCTCTTCTGTGCCTGGGTTGCATATGGCTTCTCTAAACATCTCTGTCGGCACTCCAAGCATCTCCAAATGACTGCATCTAAGTTTTCTCCAAAATGTTTCCCCTTTTAAGAGATTCCAGTAAATTAATCAAGGCCTGCCTTGAGAGGCCATACCACCTTGAAAACAATCTAATCAAAAAGCCACACCCACATTTGGGTGTGTCACATCTCCATGGATACAATCTAATCAAAGTTTCCTCCTAAACTATAGGTCTGCCCCCACAAAACTGGACCTGGCTTTTCTGGGGTATAGAACAATTTCAAATAAGCACAGGTTGCTACAGGCTGGGTTGGGGTAGGGAATGTGGAGTTAATGCTTGAGTTATACAGAGTTTCTCTTAGGGTTGCTTATAAAGTTTAGGTAATGGTTGGTGGTGATGGTAGCACAACATTGTGAGTGTAATTAACAGTACTGAATGATATCTATGTGTGTGTGTGTGTGACTCTGATTAAAAGGAGAAATTTTAGGCTGCATACATTTACTAGAATAAAAATTTAAAAAAAAGAAATGCTTGTACAATATGAACAGTGAACCTCATTGCAAATGATGGACTATAATTAATAGAACAGTTATAAAAATGTTCTTTTATGAATTATACCATACTAATGGCAGATGTTAATAGCAGCATGATGTGCTGGTTTGAAAGGATGTGTATCCCCTAGAAAAGCCATGTTTTAATCCTAATATCATTTTGTAAAGGCAGCCATTTCTTCTAATCCCTATTCAGCATTGTATGTTTGAAACTGTTATTAGATCATCTCCCTGAAGATATGATATAATCGAGAGTGGTTGTTAAACTGGATTAGGTGACGACATGTCTCCACCCATTCAGGTGGGTCTTGATTAGTTTCTGAAGTCCTATAAAAGAGGAAACATTTAAGAGATTGGAGATTCAGAGAGAGCCAAGAATGCTGCAGCACCACGAAACAGAGAGTCCATGAACCAGCGACCTTTGGAGATGAAGAAGGAAAACACCCCCCGGGGGCTTCATGAAACAGGAAGCCAGGAGAGAAAGCTAGCAGATGATGCCATGCTCACCATGTGCCCCTCCAGCCAGGAGAAAAACTGTGACTGTGTTCACCATGTGCCTTCTCACTTGAGAGAGAGACCCTGAACTTCGTCGGCCTTCTTGAACCAAGGTATCTTTCCCTGGATGCCTTTGATTGGACATTTCTATAGACTTGTTTTAATTGGGACATTTTCTCAGCCTTAGAACTGTAAACTGGCTTTTAAAAAGGGGAATTTAATGAGTTGCTATTCTGTTTCCAGTATATTGCATTCCGGCCACTAGCAAACTAGAACACATGATTTATAGGAATTCTGTATTTTATATATTTTATGCATGAGTTTTCCTACAACTTGTCTAATAGCAAGAGAAGAAAATTTTTTTACTTAAGTACATCACATCCAAAATATATTCCCTATCCTCCCATATTCTTTTTCTCTCTAGTTCATTGTATGTCAGGACACAGAAAGACAGTTGCCTTATTATGCATTTGAATGATTGGGTTTATTTCTAGAGGCTTTTTTTCAGAGACAAATGTCTCAGAGGAAATATCACTGTTTATTTCCATTGGAATTCAGCAAGCAAAAGCGATTTTATGGTGTGAAGATTTTTAAAAAACATTTCAAATCAAGGTGCCATATTGCTATAATTTTTTTTAATTTATGTATTAAAATTTAAGTTAATGAATTTCCAATTCCCCTATTGTTTCCACTTGTTCATTTGATTTATTTAGGTTTGGATTTTCAAGACATATACTTCTTTCTAAGAGAGACTGCACTTATTTCAAGAAATATATCCATTGTTCTTGTGGTATTTCATAAAATTCAAAGAATCCCCAAGATATAAATGATATTAGAAATTATCAAGCATCCCCTCATTATTTAGTATATAAGGAATTGAGACAGTTATGTAAATGGTTTTGTGCAAATTTACACAGAGAACGATAGAGGTGGCACAAACAACTAGTCCTTGGGATCTGCACTCCACATTGAGAAAGAAACCTTAAAATATCACGCACAGTGCTCTTTGCTGAGTGCTTTTCCTATTCCTGCTTTACCATCTCCCCATAGGAAACTAACTCTCGTTGGAGTAAAGTACTTGCCTATGAAAAAGTCTTCAAACAGACCTTTCTAACTGCCTCACCTAACTTCTCACCTTTTCAGCTCTGATTTGTTTATTTCATTTCAACAAAGATTTATTAGATACATACAAAAATAGAGGGAATGTAAAGATGATGAAAATAGTGGCGTTTTTGGATACAATGTTTTCTACTGGGGGTGAAACAGATTTAAAAGGCAGTATGAAAATTGCTATGCTAGGACGATGTAGAAATTATTACAACACTTATTATAGACTTGGAAATTCTTCTCAGTCATCTGAGATACTTCAGACTGAAATCTTCCTTCTTGTTTCTTGCTTCAACAAGGCTATTTATGACTTGAAAAGGTAGGAGGGAAGAGTGCTTTTTAAGTCATGTCTATGCATGAGAACAAATATTTCCCAGATATCTTTAAGTAAAAAGAAGTCAAGATCTTTCCTGAAATAACTGAAGTTCTATTTTCAATCCCACCATTTAAGGTTTGCCTACCATCACCTATCAAAATTGTTACTGATAATAATGGAAAATCCTGGATGAAAGCTGACCCTAAATGTACATTTCCTGATTTCCTAAAATACTGAGTCAAACTTCAAGGAAAGGTGTCATAGGTCACAAATGATGTTTTTATCTGGGGAAAAGGTCTGGATCAAGATTCAGAAATGAACATAACTTTATATTTTGTAACAGCAGAGGCAGGCATTAGACTTTCTACCACTAAAAAGTCCTTATTGTATGATATAATGTAAAAAGCAAAGTATCTAGAGTTAAATGAGCTGGATTTTAATCCCAAATCTACTTACTATTTATGTGATCTTGGGCCATATTTTAAATCTATCCAAGCCCAAGTGTTCTTATTTATAAGAAGGGAATAATAATATCAAACGAGTGCATTGTTTCAAGATTAAAATAATGTATTAAAATATCTGACACAAGGGTGGGAAATCAAAATTTTTTTTATTTTTGATTTTTCTTTTCCCTACTGACCCCCTTCCCTTGTCGTAGTGATGAAAGATTTTACTTGCTGTTGCTTTCATTGACTTATCTCATCCTACACAGGTAACTCTGAAAAGCACATCCCCCCCAGAAACAAGGACCACACATCCTTGTGAGACATACACTACATGAGGATTCACAAGAGTCATGGCATTTTGCTTCTATAGGTTAGGATTCTGATCACTGGGGCCACTCTTGGAAATCTCAGGGCCAGCTAAAGATTTGATGCTTCTGATTCCAGATACCCTTACTCAACACACAAGCAGTCCCCTCCTGTATCCACATCCACATAATTCTCGATTTCCTTCCCCTCCACTCACCTTTCCACCCATCTCCTTCCTAACAAAACTTTCCACTATATCCTCTGGAGAGCTTAGTCTATGGTTAATACTTACACTTCAATAAATGTTGCCTTCACCTTCTGAGCTTATCTGTAACCTGAAGGCTCTGTTTCCAAGCAGTACTCCTAAGTGGAGTCTGTTCCTCCCCCTATATCCGTATCTCTCAGGTTGAGCAGGTGGTTCAGAGGCTCTTTACATCCACCTGAGCTTCTAAGTAGGTCCACATTGGAAGTGAGACCATGAAACAGTGATTTAACCGTGGGATGCCTCAGTTTCCTCATTCGCAAAGTCGAACTTATAATTGCATCTATCTCTTAGATTGCTGTTAAGATAATTAGAGTATTTTTAGCAATGAAGGCATTTAGTATGTACTCAATAAATTATGGCCATGATTCTCATCATTTATGCCATTCTTTTCATCATAATTACCATCTAATTTTTAATGGCTTTCAAAAGGTATAATTTAACATAGCTGCACTATATTTATGTATTGCTGAATTCCTCAGGGGGCAATACTCAATACACAGAATGAATAGAACCATCTAATCTTCTTCTGAAAGTCATAGGAATCTTTGATGTCCCACATTGTTTTTTTCAAAACATTGCAAACTGTTTTCATGGAAAGAAGAAAGGAGGAAAATAGCATGTTCCAGTTGGGTTGAAAAGTGCTCATTTCCAGAGAATACACGTGAGGAACTGTCTTAGTTTGCCTAAGCTGTGTCACAAATACCACACAATGGGTTGGCTTAAACAATGGGAATTCACTGGCTCATCTGATCCCAAATCTAGATATTGGTAAGGCTTGCTTTCTCTCCGAAAGCAAGTGCAAGAGCAAGTACCAGAACTGCAGCATTCAGAGGCTTACTGCCAACAATCCCTGGGGAGCTTAGCTTGCATCTCTGCATCCCATCGCATGGGCATGCCCGTTCCTTCTCCCTGCTCTTCTGTTTTATGCTAACTTCCGGCTCCTGGTTCCTCCCTGTGGCTTTCTCTTTATAGAGCCTCTAGTAATCTAGATTGAGGCCCACTCTGGTTACGTTTACTACACTTTAACTAAAAATAGCATCTTAAAAAGGTCTTCTTTACATGGGTTTGCCCCCACAGGGTTCGGATAGGCAATTCAACTTACCACAGGGAGGAAAACATGTAACTTCTTTTCTCTGGCTCACAAATACAATTTAACTTACCTTCCCCTTAGGAAACAAAAAGATGAGTGTATTAGTAAACTGATGATGCATATCGTTGCACTTTGATTTATATTCAGTGATATACTCTCCACAGGAAAGATAAACTGGAGCAATAGAACTAGCAGTGCTCAGAACACAGTGGGTACTCTGAGAACAAGCAAGCAAAACACCAGCCCTAGTGTAGTACTTGTTATATCTTCCAAAGTCATCCCAGGTCACCTGAAATGAAAGCCTTTCACGTGATCAGCCTTGAAGGCCAGGCACACGGACACCTTTGTGTGTGCATGTGCATTTTCTTCTTCAAACTGATCATTTTATGTGACCTTATCTAATATAACTATTTCTTGGATCATAACAGCATTCACCAGGCTTAGGTGGATAAAAATCTGAACATAAGTTAGCGAAAAAGCCTGCCAGCATGCCTTCTACAGGATAAAATTCCATTAAAACAACACAACATGGGTAGAGAACCATTGAACTTAAGTTGGATTTGAAATTGTGAGTCAGTGAAATGAATTCATGGAGATTGTGAGGTAATAATTAAGTAAAAAGACAAGTTAAAAAAATGGTTGCAATCTTTTTTGGCTATTCAACAGTAATAGCAAAACACTAGGGGGAATTATATTATTAAAAATGCCAATAACCAAAAGGTGCATTTTTATTACCAGTGTTAACTAAGTTTTATGGACTACATCTCTTCATTTGGTTTATTTCAGAACATTTCAAAATTTTTCAAATAATCTAAGTTATAGGCATTTGAAAGCAGGGATTATATTATTCTGATTATTAAATTTTGAGAACTGCACAGAGAAGGTACATTAAAAAATATTTCCCCCATCCTTTATTCCACACAGTCAAAACAGAGAAAAAAGGAGAAAATTCAATACAAATAGTTTTCAGAGATTTTCATAGCTACTATGCATTATATAATATGTATTGTAGAGTCTCACATCCCAGAGAACCTCTCGCTTTTAACCCAAGCAAACTGAGATTATTGGTCATCCTATGAGATGAGATACGTATTATTATTCAACACTTTATTAACTTGATGACCTATCTTTTTTTTAATAGCCTTTTGATGATCTTTTAGGATCTAGACTTGGGATTTTCTTCCTTGTAAATTCATTTGAGGCTTCTAATATCCTGAGAAAGGATAATTCTACTGTGCTTAACCCCTAATAGAATTCTGTCTTGTTCAAAATGTCCAATTTTTTCCAAGTCAAGCCCTAATTCTAAATAGACTTCTCTGATCTCATTATTTTGTTCTGCAGAATTTTGCAACTTTGAAGAGGAAACTAATAAACTCTTTCATTATTTCTAGTTCAATTTAGATTTTTATATAACAGGATATGTTCCAAGAATATGCAAGATCT
>PVIY010015522.1:0-53649 GCA_004026745.1 Myrmecophaga tridactyla | reverse complement strand
CCTGGCAATATATAAAGGTAAATGATTATTAGAAGTCCTTTCCCCTTGCTTACCAGAAGTGAGAGAAAGTAACTTTGAAAGAATTCATTAATTGAAATTTAGAACACATGAATTGTTTTCAAATTTGAAAGTACAAGAAAAAGAGAATTTGATGATGATTTATCACCAGAAAGAGAAATGATTATTATGGGAAAGATACATATACTGAGATTATGGATATACTAATTTCAACTTTTAAATGGAGATGTAAAAATTAAACTAGGTACTTTCATATTTTGAACTTTTTAAAGGAGAAATTTAATTTCACTGAATATATATGCATTACAAAAAGCAGCCACTGACTCAGTTTTTAAGTATAATAACAACTTACATCCTGAAGAAATTTCATTTTAGATAGTTTTAAGCAGTATGCAATAGTGGTTAATGACAATCAACATCATATGGCATTCTATAAAAACAGATTTCTCCTATGCATGAATTTTGCTTAGAGCAAATTTATTCTAATTTGAAGGTGACATGTACTTGTCTTAAGGTGAAATTCACAAAACATATAATTAAACATTTTAAAGTGTGTAGTTCAATGGCATTTAGTACATTCTCATGCTGAGTAGGTATGACCACTATCTACAGATCTAGTCTATAAATTTTACAAACAAAATCAGTCACAGTGAAATGAAAAACACTTCAGTAATCTGTACTTACTTAAAAATAATTTAAGATTGTCATTGGGTCCTGAAAAATTGTCCAACATGGCAATTTTCTCCATTAAAATAAGAGAAATTTAGTGAGGTAGTTCATAAGTTTAACCTGAGTGTTATTACTGTATAACTCTATGAATTGATGTGTATTACTTTGTGCATTTGTGCATATCACTTTATGAATTTATGTATGAAATTATATACTCCTAAATTATGTAGAAAGCAGGAAGTAAAACAAAGTGTCTGCTACATCTGTTTGCCTTTTATTACGTCCACAGACCCTGCCTCTGGTCATGGCCACAGACCCTGCTTCTGGTCACCTCTGCAGAACAGGTGTCCTCTGCCCATGTTTCACTTCAGACAAAAGAAATTCCATACTTCTTCAGTGTTTGCTGCCCATTCTCATTAACTCCCACCTTGTTTACTAGCCTATGTAATCTGGAAACAAAGAATATTCGGGGCTCAGACTCTGGAGGTGAGTCCTCTGAAAGTCTTTCTTTCAGTTTGGGATCATCTGACTGGAATGGGTCACTGAATTCCCTGGACTCAGAAGGGACCTCAGCAGCCCTAAGAACTGAATCGGAGCTCTACCCATATGACTGGTAAGAATGGCTGTCTGCTGATCACCACTGATCAGGTATAGGGACTATTAGGTCCTACCTTTCAGGCAGAAGAGGAGGCTGATCCCCTCCTAAACCAGGCTGAGTAACCTTCAGAGAAGCTGGAAGAGAAACTCCTGGTAGTTAGAAACACTCTGGTTTTGGGAGGAAGTCATACATAATTTGTTGTGCTGCCAAGTGCCTGGTGTGTGAAAGTGTGTGGATGAGTCGTGGCTCTGTCTAGAGGCTTCAGCACTGTGTCCCCCATGTGGCAAAGTGTGTGTGCCAATCTACAGGTTCTTGGGGTCTCGTTATGGCATGTACAGTGGTGCTCTCAATCGAATCAAAGAGTTTGTGAGAGTCCAGGCTAGTGGTTTATACCAACCCACCTTATGCCAATAGAACCTTTTTGCCAATTGGACTGCCCCTCTCTTGGAGTCAGATGATCATCTGAAGAACAGATCCAAGCCATCTGGCAAATTGTCACAGGACAGGTTGGACACTGACCAATTTCCATATATTGACTCCTGGCTCCAAATTGTTCAAACTTCACCCCAATAGCTAAAAGCTTGCACTGAAAGTCATACAACAGTCTTGGTGGCCCACACCAACCTAGGCATTCTGCTCCCCAGAGCAGTTGCCACAAAGAAATTAGCACATGCAACCAGGAACCTTCCAACCCCAGAAGGCTCTCCACTTCCAAGAGAAAAGCAAGCTGACCACTTAATGAAAGAAACAGAGAAGCTGCCACCACTACCTCCACCCCCAGCCCTGGCTCCCAGTGACTGTGTGTGCCATTGAGTGATCATCCAAGCCTCAGCACCCTTCCTGCCACAGACAGAGACATTTTACCCCCACTGTTCTAGTTTGCTAGCTGCCGGAATGCAACATACCATAAACAGAATGGCTTTTAAAAGGGGGAATTTAATCAGTTGCTAGCTTACAGTTCCAAGGCTGAGAAAATGTCCCAATTAAAACAAGTCTATAGATATGTCCAAACTAAGGCATCCAGGGAAAGATGCCTTGGTTCAAGAAGACCAATGAAGTACAGGGTTTCTCTCTCAAGTGAGAAGGGACATGGCAAACACAGTCAGAGTTTCTCTCTCATCTGAAAAGGCACATGGTGAACATGGCCAGGGTTCTTATCTCATCTGGAAGGGCACGTGGTGAACATGGCATCATCTGCTAGCTTCTTCTCTTGGCTTCCTGTTTCATGAAGCTCCCCAGGAGGTATTTTCCTTCTTCATCTCCAAAGGTCACTGGCTGATGGACTCTGCTTCTTGTGGTTATGTCATTCTGCTCTGCTCTCTCCAAACCTCCTTCATTCTCCAAAATGTTTCCTCTTTTATAGGACTCCAGAAACTTATCAAGACCCACCCAAACGGGTGTAAACATGTCATCACCTAATCCAGTTTAACAACCACTCTTGATTAAATCACATCTCCAGGAAGATGATCTGATTACAGTTTCAAACATAAAGTATAGAATAGGGTTTATTCTGCCTTTATGAAATGGGATTTTGATTAAAACATGGCTTCTCTAGGAGACACACATCCTGTTAAACCAGCACACCCACCTTCCTAAGTCTTTAACCCCAGAAAAATCTCCAGTCCTCCCAGCTTCAGAAGAATATACATTGCCTCTGTCTTACTCAACTCCAACCCTCCGATCACACCTCAAGTGCTGGCTTTGGTTCCAGAAGCACCGTCAGCTCCCCCGAAGCCCTCTACTGAGAACCCTGTCTCATCGGGGATCCCAGACAGCTCTCCACAGCTTCTTCCCATCTCATCAGGTACCAGTCAACCCAAACTCTCTCCAGAGATCGCACAAACCTGGAATCTTCACTCCCAAGCTGAAGGAGCCTGCAGTGCCAGGAGCTCTACAACTGCCCCCACAAGAAACCCAAGCACATTTTACTATGACCCAGAAGGTCAGTTGCAGGGAGGCCAGCCCATGTTTGTTTACCAGCCTTTTTCAACTTCTGACCTCATAAACTGTAAAAACCACATCCTTCCTACACTGATAAGCCCCAGGCTATGATTGACCTACTCCAGTCAATGATACACAGACACTGACCGATGTGGCAAGATTGCTGAGAGCTCTGCATCACACTCTTCAACACAGAAGAGAACAGATGAATTTCACAAGCCGCCCTTAAAGTGGTTAGAGGAAAACACCCTGAAGTGGTTAGAGGAAATTTCCTGAAGGGGTGATGAATGCATCCCAATATGCTCAAAATTGTTTCCCAAATGCTGGCCCGTGGTGGGACCTGAACACCCATGCTGGCAGAAACAGTTTGAACCTCTACCAAGATGCACTCATTCAAGGCATGAAAAAAGGGTCCAGAAAAACAATAAATATGTCAGAAACCACGGAAGCACTGCAAAAGCCAGATGGAACCCTTAGCCAGTTCCACGAGTGCCTCTGTGAAGCTTTTAGACTGTATACTCCTTTTGATCCTGAGGAGCCAGAAAACCAAAAACTTATTAACTTGACATTTGTTAGACAAGTCCAGCCTGACATCCAAAGAAATCTCCAGAAATTAGAAGGGTTTTCTGTAATGAATATATTCAAGCTCCTTGAAGTAGCTGCAAAAGTCTACAAGAAGCAGACTATTGACTAAAGAAAAAAGCAGACCTGCTTCCTACAGCACTCACCCAGGGCACGAGAAAGTCCCCATTCTCAAAACCTGGAAGCTTCAAGCATCCAGGGTCAGAAAATAAAATATCCACTTATTGGGGGCTGCCCAGAGAATGGAGGTGAGCAGCGCCACTGGGAAGAAACCAGTGTGCTTACTGCAAAGAGGAGGGACAGTGGAAAGCAGAATACTCCAATTAAAAATGGGAAAGGGGAAGAAAGCACCCCAGTAGCTATGAGGAGCCCATAACTACTGATTTTGTAGGCCTAGTGGGCTTTGAAGGCAATCTGGACTGAGACAGACCAGGCCCCTTCATACTCAGTCCCAGGGGGCCCATGGTTATGATGACAATATGGGGCCAAAATATGGGCTTTATGGTATACACCAGCACAGAACATTATGTTGTCATGCAGCAAATTGGGCCTAAAACTTAAAGACAAACCACCATCATTGGGGCCACTGGTGTCTCAGCTCAACATCCCTTCTTAATAGGCTGCAAGTGTCTGCTGGGGTCTCATGAAATTTCTCATCAATTTCTTTAGCTTACTGACTACCCAGTACCCCTACTGGGCCAAGACCTTCCGACAAACTCCAGGCCCAGATAAGTTTCAATGCAGAAAGGGAATTTTTCCTGACACTGAAAAACCCAGAGAGAAAAATCATGGTGACCCTGAAAGCCCCCCAGATGGAAGAGTGGTGCTTCTTTCACTCCAAAGAAAACTGAAACCAGCCTGACAACCCACAGATACCAGAACTTAATTCTTCTGTTTGGGCAGAAAACAGTCCACCGGGGATAGCAACAAATGCCCCTCTGGTCCTCATAGAACTCCATCTGGAGTTGCTCCAGTGCATTTTAAACAATACCCAGTCCCCCAGAAGCCCAGGTGTGAATTCAGGCACATGTCAACAACCTACTGGTTCATGGTATACTATGGGGATGTCAGCCCCCATGGGATACTCCTCTGCAACCAGTATGAAAACCTGGCACCAATAACTACCACCCTGTTCAAGATTTGTGGGCCACCAACAAACTGACTGTTACCCAACATCCCATAGTGCCAAACAAATATACTCTATTGAGCCTAATTCCTGCAGCAGCATAACTTTTCTTCTGCCTTAATCTGAACGACAATTTCTTCTGTGTTTGTCTGGCACTAGTCAGCCAACCCACCTTTGCCTTTGAATGGGAATATCCACACACTGGAAGGAGAAAGCAATTCACCTGGATGCACCTACCTCAAGGATTCAAAAATTCTCCCACTATATTTAGTCAGACCCAAGGAAAGGACCTGCAGAAATTTCAGAACAAAAAGTATAATAGTGCTTTGCTCAAATATGTGGATGATCTACACTTAGCCAGTACAACATTACAAGACTGTCTAGAAGGCACTAAGGTACTCCTGACCCACTTAAATCAAAGAGGTTATAACTCCTAAGAAATAGTCCAAGATTTGCAAGAAACAGATGAAATTCCTCAGGTTTCACATTGCTCAAGGCACCTGGCACCTGGGGGTTGAAAGAAATCAAGTCGTCTGTCAGATTCCTACACACACATCTCAGCAACAAGTCCATGATTTCCTAGGGGCTGCAGGATTCTGCCACATCTGGATTCCTAACTTCACTGCAGTTGCCAAGCCCCTGTATGAGGCTACACAAGGAGCCAAAAGTTCACCTCTGCCCTGGGGAGCAAAATAGCAAAAAGCCATTGAAACTCTAAAAAAGAAACTCAACCAAGCCCCAGCCTTGGGTTTCCTAGGCATTGACAAACCTTTCACCCTGTACATTCAAGAATGAAAGGGAATGGTTATGGGGGCCCTTGTTTAGAAGCTAGACCTTTGGGATCACCCACTGGCTTATTTGCCAAAGCAGCTAGATTCAGTAGCCAAGTGGTGGCCCCCCTGTCTGCAGGCTAGGCTACTGCTGTCACCTTAACTCACAATGCTGAAAAGTTAACCTTCAGCCAGCAACCACTCTTCACATCCCATACCAAATCAAGGCAGTTCTCCAGCAAAAGGGATATCATTGACTTTCCACTTCCTGGCTGCTAAAATATCAGGCCCTCTTATGTGACAACATGAATATTTAAGTGTAAGCTGTATGCAACCTAAACCCAGCTATTCTTCTGCCAGTAGGAGAAGGCCTGCCCGAATATAAATGTACAGAAACCTTAGAAGTGTTTTCCAGCAGACTAGATTTAAAGGACCAGCCTTTCTCCCACTCTGATGCAGAATATCATACAGACTGCAACAGTTTTATCCACAGCAAGATCTGAAAAGCAGGGTATGTGGTGTTAACCCTGGACTCAATTGTGGAACCTGGACCCCTATTTGTAGGCACCTTGGCTCAAAAAGCCAAGCTCATAGTGGCCACCAGAGCCCTGGTGTTAAGGGGAAATTCTACTGTCAACATCTACACTTACTCAAGGTATGCCTTTAACACTGCTCAGGTGCACAGGGCCCTATATAAAGAAAGAGGATTAACTAATGCTAGAGGAAAGGAAATAAAGCATGGCCCAGAGATCCTAGCCTTCCTGGAGGCAGTATGGGCCCCCACAAAGTTTGCCATCATCCACTTCCCTGGGCATCAGTCAGGGAACAGAACAGTAGCCCAAGGGAACCATCTGGCAGATAAGGAAGTCAAGGCAGCAGCCATAAGGGGAGCCCACTCCTTCTTAATGGCAGCACTTCTACCGGAACCCATAAGTGGCATACAGCCAAAATATTCTGAGACTGAACATACCTGACTGAGCCAAGAGGGCAGTGCCCTTTTGCCGAATGGATGGTGGAAATTCAAGGGCAGTCAATTAGCAGTCCCAGAAGCATTCCACCCAATGGTAGTTTCACAAGTTCATGAAAATAGTTATTATGGAAAAACCACCCTGGGGCAATATTTCCAACAGTACTTTTACATTTCTCAACTGCACCAGCTTCTGGAGCAGTCTGTGCTAAATGCATGACTTATGCTCAAAATAACCCCTGACAAGGGCCAAGCCCTTACCCTGGGAATTCAAGTCATGGGACTGATGCCATTCCATGACATCCAAATACACTTCACAGAATGCTCCCGGGCAAGGGGGTATCACTACATGCTACTAAGAGTCTGTATTTTCTCAGCATGGGTGGAAGCTATACTCACTCACTCAGAAAAAGCCCAGGAAGTGGTCCATTTCTTGTGCAAAGAAATCATTCTGAGGTATGGCCTGTTGAGCTCCCTGGGCTCTGAAAATAGACCAGCATTTGTGGCCCAGATCATACAAAATCTCAGCAAAGCCCTCTTCATAAAGTGGAACCTCCACACAGCATATAAGCTGCAGAGTTCAGGAAATGTGGAGTGAATGAACTGTGCCCTGAAGTCACATCTGAAAAAACTCTGTCAGGAAACAAGTCTAAAATGGACTGATATTCTCTCTATAACCTTGTTAAGCATAAGATGCAGCCCCACAAAACAAGCTGGATTTTCTCCTTTTGAAGTTCTGTTCAGACAGCCTCCACCACTGATAAAAGAACTCCAAGAAAATATTACAAAATTTAGAGAATTAACTTTAAAAGGCAGCTCCAAGGTCTAAGCTCCACTCTGTCTCAGTTGCACAGCTGGGTAAATGAAAGATTCCCACTACAATTAACACCCCCTGTGCATTCCTTTACTCCAGGGTCACTATTCTGGGTAAAATATTGGAAAAATCAGGCATTAACACCCACTTGGTTAGGGCCCCAGATGGTCCTCCTTTCTACTCTTAGAGATGTCAGGTTGCCAAGATCACACCCTGGATCCCCCACTCCTGGCTGAAGCCTGGAAATGGCTCAACTCCATCTTAGAGATGCCAAACTGACCCAGAGAACCCACTGCATCTGACTCTGTATAAAAGACCTGCCTGCACTGCTCCAGCCACTCTGAAACCTGGCTGGTCTACTCATGGCTGAAGCCTGAGGAAATCTTCAAGTACTGCTTCAGTGACTCCAGAAACTGACTGATCTATGCATGGCTGAAGATTGAGGAATCGACACATGAACATCCAGGCCTGCCAGGTCTGTGGACTAATTGTCTTTATCTTACTCTTTGTATTTGTTTTTCACTTAGCAGCATTAGCCCTCCTAGAAGCAGGTTGCCTGGAATTCTACCCAGGAACTAACTTTACCCTAACTTGGTGGGATCCTCGGTACCTAGGTATCTTCTCCCTTCCTATATAAATGAAAAAAAATGTTGTTTTATACTGAATCTTGTTTTCCCTTTTCATTGTCTCTTCACTGCCCCAGATTCCTGCTATGAGTACGTCCATACAACCCAAACTGGAAGCACCATTACCTCTACCCTGGTGTTCCACACCTATTACACTTGTCAGGTATCCCCTAGGGCTTCTGTCCCTACAATCAAATCATTTACTCAGTCTGTGAACCTGGGAAGACCATCATTACATCTGCCATGACCCTAGCAATCCTGAGCACATAACTATGGTAGAATTAAAAATCTAGGAAGAAAAACTCAAACTAGAAGCAACAGTAAACAAAACCACTGTTCCAAAAAGCCAACAAGCAGTGTCTTTAGTTTTTTATACTCAAATGGTTTGCCCTGATCCCTACTTGGCCAGAGACTGTGAATTAAACCAAGTGGGGAGCCCTCAGGGTACCCACCTGCAAAGAAAATTAAATCTCATTGATTTTAGCATTCTAAATATTCATGATACCTGGTGGGACAAAGAAGTCCTGGGGCTCTCCATAAAAGAAAAATCCACCTGTGGTTCCATCCTTTATATAAAAAGAACCATGAGTTCTTACAACCGAGAAAAATTCCAAGTACTCCATTCCTTCTATAAGGAAATAAAAGAACAGCCCCCAGCCATTCCCATAAGCACTCAAAATCTGTTCTTTCAGCTAGCAGAGCAGGTAGCCTCCTCCCTAAATGTTTCCTCCTGTTATGTCTGTGGAGGAACAAATATGGGGAACCAATGGCTGTGGGAGACAAGGGAACTAATGCCAACAGAAAAAATAAATGTAGCCACCTCCTGGCCCAGACCCAGCAAATGGGACCTAATAAGTTCTATAATTGGAAAAAAACTGTAGAGCCAGATGGGGAAGCAACTTCCTGGTTCCTGTCAGAAGTCTTGTCTGTCTGGGGTAACAGTACTATAATCAGAGTAAAAAGGCCACCATATGGTGGGGATCAAATAAATATCGCACAGCTCCTGATCCATCACCATTAGCCTCTTCCCCCACCCAAAAAGGGTTTTGGAGTGATATATCAGCTGCAGGGGGTTGGAAAGCCCCCAAAGGGTTGTATTGGATCTGTGACAGAGCAGCCTATTCTGAATTGTCTGAAGGATGGTCAGGAGCCTGTGTGTTAGGAGCCATCCACCCTTCTTTCTTCCTAATTCCCCTAAAGCAAGGGGAGTTATTAGGATACCCTGTCTATGCATCAGAAAATAGCTGGGTTCAAAAAAGAAGCACACAAATAGGGAACTGGAAAGACAACGAGTGGTCTCCAGAGTGCATTAGCCAGTATTATGGGTCAGCAACATGGACAGAGGATGGGTTATGGGGATACCAACCCCAATTTACATGCAAAACCACATCACTCAGCTTCAGACAGTGGTGAAACTGATCACAAATGAAACTGCCCATGCTCTGAACCTGTTGGCATGACAACAAACAAAATTTAGAACAGCCATCTATCAGAATCGTTTGGCTCTTGAGTACCTGTTAGCCAAGGAAGGTGGGGTATGTGGAAAATTTAACCTTTCCAACTGTTGCTTGGAATTAGAGGACCAAGGGAAAGTAATAGAGGAAATGACCAATCACATGAGAACCATAGCCCATGTCCCAATTCAAACCTGGAATGGCTGGAACCCCAAAAATCTATTCAGAGGATGGTTCTCAACTTTTGGAGGGTTCAAAACTCTGATTGGAAGTGCTTTAGTGCTGCTTGGCATATGTCTGATCCTCCCCTGCCTCCTCCCTTGCTTACAAAAAAGTGTGAATCAAACCATAGAGGCATTGCTAGACAGAAAAACCACCTCCCACCTACTTCATCTCAGGAACCTGAACCCCACAAATTGTCATGGATATGAGCCATGCTTATGAAAATGGTGCTGTCTTATGAAATATAATGTGATGGGTAGGCAGTGGTAGCACAGTGGCAGAGTTTTGGCTTGCCATACCAGACACCTGGGTTCATTTCCCAGTGCCTGCCCATGCCAAAAAACAAATACATATATAGTAATAATAATATCATCAAAAGGGGAAAATGAGGTAGTTCATAAGTTTACCCTCAGTATTATTATTGTATAACTCTATGAATTTATGTGTATTACTTTGTGCATTTGTGCTTATCCTCTTATGAATTTACATATGAAATTGTGCACTCCTAAATTATGTAGAAAGCAGGAAGTAAAACAAAATGTCTGTGGCATCTGTTTGCCCTTGGTCATGTCTGCAGACCCTGTCTCTGATCATGTCTGCAGACCCGGCTTCTGGTCATGCTCATGGAAGAGGGATCCTCTGCCCATATCCCATCTCAGACAAAAGAAATTCTGTACCTTTCCAGTGTTTACTGTCCATTCCCATAGTAACTCCCACCCTGCTTATGAATTATGCAAAATATGAATTTGCATATTCATTTCAGCATTATAGATGTTTCCCTCCTTTTTCTGGATCTCTATCAGGATTGTCTCTAGGAGCAATCCTGAATCCATTAAAGGATACTACAGCATGCCAGGGCTTTAAGTAGGCATTCCCTCAATGAACAGATACCCTAGTAAAATAAGTTGTGCTTCAGTATCAGAGGAGAAAGAATAAACCACATAGAAACAGCGCAGAGAAAGAAAATGTATTAGTTAAGGTTCTCTAGAGAAACTGAATCAACAGGAAATGTTCATAAATATAAAATTTATAAAACTGTCCCACATAACCATGGGAATGTAGAGTCCAAAATCCATAGGGTAGGTTGTGAAGCTGAAGATTCCAATGGAGGGTCTGGACAAACTCCACAGGAGAAAATCACTGGCCAAAGCAGGAAGAGAGCCTGTCTCTTCTGAATCCTCCTTAAAAGGCTTCCAGTGATTAGACTAAGCATCACTCATTAAAGAAGACACTGTTCTTGGCTGATTGCAAATGGAATCAGTTGTGGATGTAGCTGACGTGATCATGATTTAGTTCTATGAAAATGTCCTCAAAGCAACAGACAGGTCACCACTTGCCCAACCAGACAAACAGGTACCACCACCTGGCCAAGTTGACACATAAACATGACCATGACAGAAAGGTTCAGTGGTTGCTATTTCAGAAGAAATACTTCTTGGAGAAGCAACAGGCAAAGATGCCTCCTTAACAGCAGGAATGAAGAGAAAGTTTTTTACTCACTGCAGATGGCCAAGATATCCCAGAGCTGAGAGTGCCACCCTGGTATGTCCTTTGAGGATAAAGCTTGATCCTCAGCATAGAAGCAGCACCAAGTTCCTGGGAACTGAAGAACAAAACATTTCTGGCACAATCTGAGGCGACATGGGGTGGAAAAGGCAGGTTGGGTGCCAGCTGGAGGATGCACCCCTTCCTGTCCCTCTGGCTGAATCCTGAAATGGGACTGAGATTCCTGAAGGCCAGGCTGGGTGAAGTGGACTCCTCAGCACAGTCAACAGGGAAGGCATCAGGAAGGAAGGCTCTGCAGAAGGAACAGAAGTGGAGGGTCTGCTCCAGGACTAGACTCATCAGTTCACATTAGGCCTGGGGCACCAGATCTTTTCCCTACCCTCCAGCTATCTGGCCAATCCCATGTGTTGCTTAAGATGCATGAGCATCACAATGGGTTACTGTGGATTTGAATGAGATTCCCCTTGGAAATGCCACACACCTGGGACTTCTCCTCCTTCATCCCACAGTCCCTCAGCCCTGCTCAGGTAGGAAATATCTACAGTTTGTTGGGATGCTCAAGGAGAGTGACATGTCCAGGATCACACAACCAGCTGGAAACTACACCAGCCCAAGTCAGTGGTTGACAGAGAGCTGCAGGAGTGGCAGAAGTCCAGCAGGGGTGTTGTTTAAGTACAGGGGTGGTTGAGGCCCCTCCTCCACCATACACTCCTTGGAACATGTCCCAAGGAATTCCTGCCACTTGCTGGGGGTGTGGATAGTTGTTCCTTCTCATAGGTAAAGAAACTGTTATTGTTTCTTATTCTTGTGAATTCCTCCCATTGGCTACTACTATAAAAAGCTACCTTGTGCCCAGGAAGCGAAAAATTAACACAATATTATAATTGTAAAGCTTGTTTTACACTGAGAAGTTGAACTGCTTTCCTGAAATGTTCTCTATCATGGGATCTGATCCATCCTCCAGCACCTTGGAGTCCATTAATGTCCACATGCTGCAAAGTGTAATCAAGTGTCTTAGGAATGTCTAGGTATTGGTCTCCACCTGTTACTGTTGCTGGAATGTGTCTTATACTCTTTCTACCTTCCTGCCTCAAACATATATATAAAGAGAAGAAAATTGGAAACTAAATCTGAGTGTTTACTGTGATTTCCTTTGGGAAAAATGGTAAGAGCACTGAATAATGCCTATGCTCCTTTTTAGCTCATTTCTGATCTATTCTGATTTTTTAAAAAACTTATGAGCATGTTTCAGGGTAACATTTTACCAGAGGAGACTTTTGTTAGGCACGAGGTTGTTAAAGGATTCCATATGAGACAGTGAATTAAAGTTTAACAGGTTTATTGCTAGAGAGGAAGCAATAGAGTGAGAGCAAGGGGAAAACAGGCAGGCAGGAGCCAGTGAAACCTGCAAGCAAAAGGAAAGGAAAAATGGCTCCAACTCTCTTACTGACAGTTTGTGGTTTTAAAGGATGAAAATACACCAAGAAGGGTGAGAAGTGATGGGCAGCTGCAGGCATCACTGGGAGCTATCAGGCTGGTGCAGATCATGACTTTATGCCCATGGTTATCTGGTCTGGCCCCAGGTGAGTGGGACATTGGCAAATTTATGCTCGTCTATCTTGCCAGCACAGCAGGTCCTGTTAGAGGAGCTAATGAGGGAGAGAAACTGAAGGGGCACCAATGCCACAGAATCCATTTTGTATGTCATGTTTTAGTTTCTGAGACCTGACATTTCTGCCTTTTTATTTTTGTAAAATTGACTAGAGCTGGGATTAGGTTTGGGGGGATGCCTTAGCTCACCTCTAAATAACTTTTAGAAGGAGCAGGGATGTTATGCTCTCCTTTTAGCTACTTCCCGTTGTGTCTGGGTGTTGTTGGGGGAGGAAATTGCTTTGAGTTGCGCTGGGGCATTATTAATTGTGCTTGGGGGCTCCTTCTGCTGGGACTGGCTGATAGCGATGTTTTTGTTGCATCAGGGGCAGACTTTTAAATTTCTGTTGTAGCAGGAGTATGTATTTAGAATTTTGCTGGTTGGTCATGGCTGCTGTTGACCTGTGAACAAACTTAGATAGACATTATAAGAGGCAGGAGATTAGGAGGAAAATTAATAGGAGGATAATTAAGGAGGGTTGAGTTGTTGATAAGATCCAAGGGGCAAAGGGATGAATTGATGAAACATTGTTATTTTTGAAGAATTCAGCATCTTCAAGTTTTAGAACTTCTTTGGCATTGGAACAATTTGGAGGTTTTAAGTTTTTGCAAAACAAACTTAATAAGTGAAATTTTATAGAGCCTTAGATATTTTTTAAGGTTTCTAGGAACATTGTTGGCTGGGGGTTGCCACATTGTGGTAGTTTATAATATCTGGCTGAAGCTTGCATAAGAGTAACCGCCAGAATAACGACTTTACTCAGTTAAAAATCTCTTAGCCACTGAAACTCTACTTATTTTCCCCCTTTTGGTCAATTCATACATATCAGGGCCAGGTTCATCTTTGGAGCTTATGTCTCACAGTGCCAGGGCCAGCCATGTTCTGTGATCCCAGGATCAGTCATATTTCATGCTGCCAGTGCCAGGTTGATATCCCTGGAAATTATGTCCCATGTTGGGGGGAAGCTTAGATTTTGGCTTAGAGAGAATCCACATTTGAGCAATAGCAGAGATTTTCTGGAGATGGCTCTTAGGTTTAGTTTACTATTATAGAAATCCTTTACATAAGGGTAAACCTTAAAATTGAGACCTTGGCTACCTGGGAAATTCTTAATAGTTTTATTTTTCCCAGTCCCTCAAGGGACTTTGCAGACCCTTTTTCATTTATTTCCCCAAGCACTCTGAAATGTAGATTATAAAACATTAACTTGTACAAAACACCAAGATTTTCTTCCTTATTCCAGGTTCTATATTAAATAAAGTTGAATTAAGTTGTTTAATTTACTAGAGAGATAGTGCAGGTTTTGGACAAAATATACATTGTTCTTTTATCTCACACAAAAGTTAAAGCTTTAAAATACAGACATTATTTTTTTATGTTGTTTATTGATTTATCTTGGTTTTAACTATAGCAGTTTCATCACATCTGGAGTTTGATCTCTTTTAGTTTTTTAATCATTACTGTGTGGATCCATGCTAACTTTCAGAGCTGGAGAACTAAATTGAGTTTTAGATGTTATATAGATAATGTTTTAGGGAATTATTGGGTTATATAAAAAGTTAATCACCTCAGAATTTAATGATTATAGTTAATGATTACAATCTGAACTTTAATTTCTATAAGTAATTTTAAATGAAACTTTTTCAGAAGCAAAAATATTAGTTGTTTTATATTAAGAAATCATAGCAGAGGTTTTGTTCTATTATATTTTTACACATTTACCAGAGTTATGTTATTTAACAGATAAAATATAATATGTATATTTGTTTAATTTCTCTTTTAAAATTGAGCACATATTATTTTTAGAGAAGTATTAGGGCAAAGCAGTGCAATTAACAATTTGGCTGTTTTTATGATTTGTATCCTGTTTTAAAATAAAATAATTAAAACCATGAGTAATAACACCATACCATTGCTTAAAATTATATAGATTGGTATTAGGACATAGCATTGATAGTGAGAATATTGTCAAATTTTTTGGAAGTCATACAATGTTTAAATATATGAATATTTTATTTATTCAAATTTAATTAGTAACAAGATAGGAAATTATTTTTAACCATTGAAGTATGTCTCAAATACTTCTTTGAGAAGGTTAAATTATTTTAGTACCTTAGCACCTTATTTATAAAAGGTGAAAGAACAAATTATTTGTAATAATTTTTTGCAACAGTAAGAAGACTTGTCTTCCAAAATAAAGGATAATGTCAGCATAAACATTAATAAGGATATTATTTTGATAAAAAATATTTTAGACACAGACATAGGAAAAGGTGGTTTTTAAAATTCCTTATATTAAGAGCACATTAACCATCCATGTTACTAGAACACAGAGAAAACTTACATTTAGTTTTGTATGAATACTCAGCTTAACACAAAAGCTTTCCTTTTTTATGAAATATATTATAAACAGACCTATTACATTTTGGTTAGTACTGATTATGACAGAATTCATTTTATAAACTCCTTTTTTTATAACTCTTTATGATCATTCTATGACAGACAGAATTCATTTTCATAAACTTCTTCTTTATGACTTTTTACAATCATACAAAACTTACAATTAAAAATGAGTATAAACAAATAAAATTTATCTCAACCAGCTTTTTATTACTGTCTTTATCCATTTAGGGCTTGTAATCCACAATGATGATAACAAACAAAATAAATTTCTTTAAACTCTTTATTACCTTTTGTATTCATTTCACTGATAGGTTTTATTTATTTAAACTGCATGTAATTAGAAATAAATTTGATAATACATTTATAAAGCTTTTGAACCTGTATACTCCCTCTTAATAATAGTATTTATGAAGGGAAGAAGAGCCAGAGCTCTATAAAATAATGGAGGAAGGGAAAAAAATTATGTTTGGGTTTGGTACATGGCCAGGCATTTATATACCTTATGCTCAGATTATTTTATAATATATTTAAAATCTCTCAGTTCAATTCAGCAAAAAACTCAATTTTTTTCTTAACAATATAAATGTTACTTTTTTAAAAAGGTTTTACATATGTAATTTTTATGAGGACTTTTAGATTATTTTTTATTTCTTTGCTTTTTCAATTCTTTCAGCCTTTTTATTCTTTTGTTACAACTGTTCTATATAAAGCCTTAATAGGTGTGTATTTTAACTAGAATATAAAGCCTTAGATGCTAAGATTTATGTCTTTTTATTAATGACAGACTGGCATTATAAAGTTATTATAACTTTAAATTTTTATACATAATAAAGTAACAAATGGCTAAGTAAGAAAAGTCAGATTTTTAAAAATTTAGGTAATTAAAGTTATAAAAACTCCATTTATGCTTTTATTCAACTTAATTGATTCTTTAAGAAGAGTATACCTAAGCATGATAAAATTGCATTTGTTAAATTTAAAAAATCATTTTATTTCAGTTTCTTCTATTGTTTTTATAATATTTTAAAATTATGAAGATCTTTTAAAGTACATTGACTATTAAATTCTGGGAAATATACTGAGCTCATTAAATTTGTCCCAAGTTTAAATCTAGGAAAACTTTTTAATTGGTTGCAGAGACAGGAAGATATTAGGCTTTTGGAATTTGGAAGTTTTAGGTAAGACCATGGAATTTTGAAAGTTCCTATGCTTTTCCCTCAACTATTTTTAACTATTAGACTCATTTTCTTAAATATTCTTGAGAGGGACAAGTAAAGGATTGATTACATTTCTACTGTTTGCAGAATGATTTTAACTGTAATATTTTTAACTTTAGTTATAATAGTTGTATTTTTATTTAAAAGTATGGTGAAGACAGATTATATTACTGGAATAAAACCTTTTTATATGCTCATAACCAAAATTTTTTCAATTTTTAATACAGCTCAAAGATTCCCTTTTTAAAAGAATTCCTGTAATTAGTAACCTGCTATGAACATTTGATCAATATAAATGTAGGAACATACCAATTCATAATTAGGCTGAGCACATTAGCTAACAAACAGGCATTAAATATTTAACATACTAATTAGCAATTAAACGGACATGAAGCACTTATGACATCACTTTGGAAGTGATTGGAGGAGTAGGAGGCTTAGAAGGTTTTTTTATGAAAGATGCAAAGCAATACAAATAAAATTGTTGAAAGTTTGGGAGGAGGAACTTTCAGGCCATTTATTACTCGAGAGTGCCATCTTGTGGCCAACATGTTTTTGTTCTAAAGGGTATTGGGGAAGACAAAAACTCTGCCTAACACTAGATCACAAAGATCCATTCCTAGTATTTTTCTACTTTTTTTAACTTTAGGATTTACATTTAATTTCATAATCCATTTTGAGATAATGTTTGCATAAGTTGCAAGTTGTATGTCTAAATTCATTTTTTCCCAATTGCTCCAGGTACAATTATTTTAAAAGCCTAAGTCCATTGAATTGTTTGTGTCCCTTTGTCAAAAATCACTTGGACATGTTTATGTGGGTGTATTTCTGCATTTTCCACTATTTTCCACTGATCCATGTCTGCATTCTGGCACCAATGACCAACAGTCTTGATTAGCTATATATTAAGTGTTGAAATCAAGAAGCTGAGTTCCTCCTTTATTCTTCTTTTACAAAATAGTATTTGTTATTCCAGTTCATTTTTCATTCCAAATATAATAAACTTTAAAATATTCTTTTTTAAATATTCCAAAACAATCTTGGAATTTTGATGGGAATTGTCTAAAACCTGTGTGTGAAATAAAAGTATTGATATCTTTATGTTATTGCTTCTTTCATTCCAAAGTCAATTGATGTTTAAATGTATTTATATCCCCTATAAAGGGTGTATTTATAAAAATATGAACCAGAAAACATCAGTTCCATGTTTAAAGCCAGTAAGTTGGGTGGGCCATGGTGGCTCAGCAGACAGAGTTCTTGCCTGCCATGCCAGAGACCCGGATTCAATACCTGGTGCCTGCCCATGCCAAAAAAATAATAATAATTCATCTTTTCATACTTAAATACGAAATCAAGTATCTACCTCTTCATTTCTATCCCTGGTCAACATCTTCAATTTCAGCACATAACACTCTTGCCCTAAACCCATATATCAGACATATATGCCCTCTTCTAGATCTTCCAACAATCCCAGTTTTGAGAGCTGTCCAAGCCTAATCAACTATGGATAGAACAGTTTTCACCTGTCTTCTTCAGGCTGCCAGCAGGTTCTCATCCTTTAAAACTAATCTTATCTGCTAAATTTCAGCAAGATGGTCGATGATCATCCATCCTATGACAGGTCCTCAAAATGGTTTTATTTAGTATCACATATCTTAATTTATGCATATATATACTTGGTTGTACTTATTTGTTTGGTAGCATTCTCTTGCACTAAACTTTAAGCTTCATTAAGGCAATAATAATGCATATTTTCCCACATCTCTGTTAAAAGAAAAGACTCTAAGAATAGGGTTCTATGTATAATGTTTGTCATGCCCATCTGTCTATTTACAGAAACATAAAATTCATAATAAGAGCTTTAATAATATATGGAACTATGAAACATAAAAATTGAGATTTCAAACATTTGTTTCCACTTGAGCAGTGCTTGTCATTGTTCTGTGTATCCCAGAAAACAAATAAAAATACCTGAGACACTACTAACAGAGTTGAGAGGTTATCCTGGAGGTTATTCTTACGCATTAAGTAGATATCACCTTGTTATTCAAGATGTAATGGAGAGGCTGGAGGGAACAGCCTGAAAATGTAGAGCTGTGTTCCAGTAGCCATGTTTCTTGGTGATGATTGTATAGTGATATAGCTTTCACAATGTAACTGTGTGATTGTGAAAACCATGTGTCTGATGCTCCTTTTGTCTACCTTGTCAACAGATGAGTAGAACATATGGAATAAAAAGAAATAATGGGGGAACAAATGTCAAAATAAATTTAGTTTGAAATGTTAGTGATTGATGAAAGGGAGGGGTAATGGGTATAGCATGTATAATTTTTTTCTGTTTTCATTTTATTTCTTTTTCTGAATAGATGCAAATGTTCCAAGAAAAAAATAATATATGGAACTATGAAACATAAAAATTGAGATTTCAAACATTTGTTTCCACTTGAGAACTGTTTGTCATTGTTCCATGTATCCCAGAAAACAAATAAAAATACCTGTCTCAGATTTTTTTTCACTTCCTTTTTATTATCTTGTATTTACCTTGGCTTATGTGAAGCTCAAAGAAAATTGTTTTAGCAGCAAACACTAAATTTGAGAGACATTTTCAAGGATATTCAAGATTCAGACTCTCTAAATTTAATTTGAATCTGGGGCTTTCTGTGCATTTCCCAGTGCTCATTTCCCAGAAATAAAATTTAGATGTCCTATGAGGTGAATCTGGTGAGGTTTATCAGTTGTTTTGAAAGTGTACTGAATCAAGATTATATTAATCTTCCATGCCATAATCTAGTATTTTTGCATTTAACCTATTTCAAAGGTGTGTGTTTTATCAATAATATGAAATTCTTTATTAGTTGATATACCACACTTGTCTTCAGAGAGAAGTGACACCCCAGGCCACTCAATTTACATTGGAGAGAAAAGGACCCTATCATATCCCAGACAGGAGAAGCACATGCTCACAGAGTGTGATTAGATAACAGTAACTGTGCTAGTTCCCAAATTATCCCACATACAATCTTTCCATCATTTCACTCTATTGTTTCAAGAATCTCCAATCCCCATATTAAAAGAGAAAAAGTACTATCTGAATTTGCTTCACTATTGGCCATATCTACAATGCAGTTTTTTAAGATTTATATTTTGGGGATATTGAATGACAGAGTTTTAAGGATGAGATTCTACCTGAAATATTATGTTTATCATTCTGTCCAAAATCCCATCAAGATTAAAGTTGCACTGCAATGCCCTCCAGTTTGAATGACTGTTCACAACTATGTAGAGATAACTTGAAATCAGCAAAGTGTTCAAACCTAGAAAGTGGATGCTTTCATGGTCTTGCCTGCTCAAATTCCATGCAGTGTATTGGCTTAAACAATAAGGATTAATTAGCCTATGGCTTTGAGGAGAAGGAGAAAAACCAAATCTAGGTATCATCAAGGCAAAGCTGAAGATTTTGGCATTCTGGGACTCACTGCTGGTGTTCCTTGGTCCTAGGCTTGCCACATGCAAAGGCACTTGGTGGCATGTCCTGGTCTCTCCCCTCTCTTCCAGGTTCCATTGGTGTTCACCCTCTGGATGCCTCCCTATGGATTTTTCTCTATTTGAATTTCATTCTCTTCTGGAGGATAGTGGTAATAGGATTAAGACTCATCCTGATTGAAGCTGGTGACTCCTCAACTGTACTATCCACACCACAGAGTTCTACTTACCATGGGTTATCACCCACAGAAATGGATTAAGCTTAAGAGTATAGTTTTGGGTATCTCTAAACTACCTTAACTTCCTCTTAACTTCCAACCCACAGTATTTGAACATGTAATCATCTTACCTCAAGGTACGCCGTGGTGTTTCTGTGCTTTACAGGAGCATCAATTTCAGCAGTTCTTAGATACAGTGCCCAGATTTGTTTCTTCCCTCTCCACTTGGATTGGGATGGCTTGGGAGGTCATTATCCTATTATTATGAGGATATCCAAAGGGAAATGTAAAAGTAAATTAAGTAGACATGTAGCAAAATCTCAAAACCTCATCAATTTCTCCCTCTCTTTATCCAGAAAACCTTTACCAGACCTATCAAGGCATCATCACTTCTCCTCATGGAGTTAACATGATCCAGTCCCACCCCCGGTCATTGTAAGACATTGCTAGGTTCATTTATAATAATTGAACTTTAAATTTTTGAAATTTTATTTCACTTGTTTGCTTTTCCATATTTTATGATTAGGGAATGATGTAGAGCAGGCAGAAACGTGGAAGAGCCACAAAAACTTAGCTGTCATCAACCCTCTCTGGTATTCATTACAAGTTAATAAGTTTCCCAGTCATCAGTCAGGAGTACATTTTTCAACTACATGAAGCTAACTTCTCTTTTGTTTAAAGTTCTTGTATTTTAAGACTCACTATTAATCAAAGTAAAACTCACTGACCAAATTTTCTCTAACATTTCTTGAAAGAGTTACAAAAGAAAGATTATTCTCAAATAATTTCTGCTCAGCTATCACCTGGGAATGCTTCAATATATTATAGCCACTCATATGGAGCATTATATGGCAATTAAAAATAATGGGAGAAATACAATGAGACAGATGTATATTTGCCTATCTGAACTTATCTCTAAAACCTAATAAACATAATAAAATACATACAAGATTACACCTGTACCACATGTATATGCACTATAATATATATGTGTGTATATATACATGTGTACTTGATTCGTTTACTTGCTATTTTGAATGGAATTTTTTTCCTTAACTGACTCTTCGGTTAGGTCATTCCTTATGTATACAAATGTTACTGATTTTTTCAAATTAATTTTATATCCCATCACCTTGATGAATTGATTTATTAACTTGAATAACTTTGCTGTAGATTTCTCAGGATTTTCCAAGTATAGTATCAGATCATCTGCAAATAATGAGAGTTTTACTTCTTCTTTTCCAATTTGGATGCCTTTTATTTCTTTGTGCTGCCTGATTGTTCTAGTAGAGCTTCTATCACAATATTGAATAATAGTGGTGACAGTGGGCATCCTTGTCTCATTCCTGATCTTAGGGAGGAAGCGTTCAATCTCTCTCCATTGAGTACAATGCTGGCTATTGTTTTTTCATATATTCATTTTATCATGTTGAGAAATTTACCTTTGATTCCTATCTTTTAAATAGGATAATGGTTTCATCAGAAAAGGATGTTGAATTTTGTCAAATGCTTTTTCAGCATCAATCGAGGTGATCATGTGATTTTTTCCCTTTCGATTTGTTAATGTGCTGTATTACATTCATTGATTTTCTTGTGTTGAACCATCCTTGTATTCCTGGTATAAACCCCACTTAGTCATGGTGTATAATTCTTTTAATGTGTTGTTGGGTTCAATATGCTAATACTTTGCTGAGAATTTTTGCATCTACGTTCTTTAGGGAGCTTTCCTTTCTTATATCATCTTTATCAGGTTTTGATATTAAAGTGATATTAGCATCATAAAATGAGCTAGGTAGTGTTCCTTTTTCCTCAATTTTTTGGAAATGTTTGAGCAGGATTGGTGTTAGTTCTTTTGGAATGTTTTATAAAATTCCCCCGTAAACCCATCTGGCCCTGTGCTTTTCTTTGTAAGAAGATTTTTGATGACTGATTGAATCTCTTTACTTGTGATTGCTTTGTTAAGATCTTCTATTTTCCCCTGAGTCAGTGTAACTTGTTCGTGTGTTTCCAGGAATTTGTCCATTTCATCTAAGTTGTCTAATTTGTTGGCATATAGTTGTTCAAAGTATCCAATTATGATTTATTTTATTTCTTCAGGGTCTGTGGTAACACATAACTTCTCATTTGTGATTTTGTTTATTTGCATCCTGGGTTTTTTTCTTTGTCAGTCTTGCTAGTGGCTTATTGATTTTCTCAAGAAACCAACTTTTGGTTTTATTGATCATTCCTATTGTTCTTTTATTCTCCCACTTATTTAACTCTGCTTTAATATTTGCTATTTCTCTTCTATTTGCTTTGGGGTTAGTTTGCTGCTCTTTCTCAAGTTCCTCCAGATGAGCAGTTACATCCTTGATTTTTCTCCTTCTTTTTTTTTCTTGTTTTTTAAAATAGGCATTTAGGGCAATAAATTTCCCTCTCAGCACAACCTTTACCACATCCCATCAGTTTTGATATGTTACATTCTCATTTTAATTCATCTCCAGATAGTTACTGATTTCTCAAACAATTTCTTCTTTGACCTACTGGTTGTTTAAGAATGTTATTTAATCTCCATTATGTGTGAATGGTCTCATTCCTTGGTGGTTATTGAGATACAGTTATTTTCCATTGTGGTCAGGGAAAGTCCTGTGCTGGATTGAAAGGATGCATGTACCCTAGAAAAGCCACGTTTTAATCCTAATCCCATTTTGTAAAAGAAGCCATTTCTTCTAATCCCTATTCAGTACTGTATGTCTGAAACTTTAATTAAACAGCTCCCAGGAGATGTGACTCAATCAAGAGTGGTTGTTAAGCTGGATTAGGTGGAGGCATGTCTCCATCCATTTGGGTGGGTCTTGATTAGTTTACTGGAATATTATAAAACTGGAAATATTTTGGAGAATAAGGAAGATTCTGAGGGAGCAGAATGACATCGCCACGAGAAGCAGAGAGTCCACCAGCCAGCAAACTTTGGAGATGAAGGAAACTGCCTCCCAGGGAGCTTCATAAAACTGGAAGCCAGGAGAGAAAGCTAGCAGATGATTCAATGTTTGCCACATGCCTTTCCAGATGAAAGAGAAACCCTGACTATGTTTGCCATGTGCCTTCTCACTTGAAAGAGAAACCCTGAACTTCATTAGCCTCCTTGAACTAAGGTATCTTTCACTGGGTGACTTTGATTGGAAGTTTCTATAGATTTGTTTTAACTGGGTCATGTTCTTGGCCCTAGAACTATAAACTGGCAACTTATTAAATTCCCCTTTTTGAAAGTAATTATGTTGCATTCCAGCAGCTAGCATTATGTTGCATCCCAGCAGCTAGCATTATGTTGCATCCCAGCAGCTAGCAAACTAGAACAAATGCTTTGAATAATTTCAACATTTTTAAAATTATAAAGACCTGTTTTGTGTCCCAGCATATGATCTATCTTGGAGAACATTCCATGAGTACTAAAGAAGAAGGTATATCTGTTGTTTTGGGGTACAATTACCTGTATATGTAAGGTCTAATTCATTTATCAGGTTGTTTAACTTCTCTATTTCCTTGTTGATCTTCTGTCTGGTTGTTCTACCTATAAAGGTCAGTGATGCATTGAAGTCTCCTACTATTAATGTTTAAACATCTATCACTCCCTTCAGTTTTGCAAATGTCTGTCTCATGTACTTTGGAGCCCCTTGATTGGGAGCATAAACAATTATGATTGTTATTTCTTCTTGGTGAATTGTCCCTCTTATTAATATATTGTGTGCTTCTTTGTCTCTTATTTTGTCTTTACATTTAAAGTCCATTTTGTCTGATATTATTATAGCTATTCCTGCTCTCTTTTGGTTACAATTTGTGTGGAAAATCTATTTCCATCCTTTCACTTCCAATCTATTTGTGTCCTTGTGTCTAAAATGAGTCTCTTGTAAGCAGCATATAGCTGGATTATATTTCTTAATCTATTCTGCCAATCTGTATCTTTTAATTGGTAAGTTAAGTCTGTTAACATTCAAAATTATTACTGAAAAGGGATTTCTTGAATCTACTATCTTTTCTTTTTTACCTTGTTAGATCTCTATATTCTTTTCCTTCTTTCTCTTTTTATCCTTTAAGTTACCCTTACTGGTCCTCTTCAATTATGTCCACTCCTCCAGACCTCCCTCTCCTGTCTTTTTTTTCAAGTAGTAGAACTCCTTTTAGTATTTCTTGTAGGGCGAGTCTCTTGTTGACAAATTCTTTCAGGATTTGTTCAGCTATGAACATTTTAATCTTTCCCCCAGTTTTGAAGGACAATTTGCCTGGGTACAGAATCTTGGCTGGAGGTCTTTATCTTTCAGGATCTTAAATATATCATACTATTGCCTTCTAACCTCCATGGTGCCAGTTGAGTAGTCTGAACTCAATCTTACCTGGTTTCCCTTGTATGTCATAGATTGCTTTTCTCTTGCTGCTTTCAGAATTTTCTGCTTCTCTTCAACATTTGACAAACTGATTAGTATGTCTTTTGTGGAAGGCTTTTTTGAATTTATTTTATTTGGAGTTCATTGCATTTCTTTGACTTGTATATTTATGTCCTTTATAAGGGCTTGGAAGTTTTTCCCCATAATATCCTCAACTACTCTTCCTAGCCCTTTGCTCATCTCTTCTCCTTCTGGGACACCAATGATTTTTATATTTGCATGCTTTGTTTTGTTCATGATTTTCCTGAGATCCAATTCAAATTTTTCCATTTTTGTCATTTGCTGATTTGAGTGTTCCAAAATCAGTTATCCTGTCCTCTAGTTCACTTGTTCTTTCTTCTGCCTCTTCAAAGCTGCCATTGTGTATCTCTAGTATATTTTTTATTTGGTCTGCAGAATCTTTAATCTCTGTGATAGAAGTTATTTTTCTATTTATTCTTTCAAATTCCTCTGTTCTAGTTTGCTGAGCTGCCAGAATGCAATATACCAGAAACAGAATGGCTTTTAAAAAGGGGAATTTAATGAGTTGCTAGTCTATAGTTCTAAGGCCAAGAAAATGTCCAATTAAAGCAAATCTATAGAAATGTCCAATCAGAGACATCCAGGGAAAGACACTTTGGTTCCAGAAGGCTGATGATATTCAGGGTTTCTCTCTTATCTGGAAAGGCACTTGACCAACACAGTCACAGTCTCTCTCTCAGCTGGAAGGGCATATGGTGAATATGGTGTCATCTGCAAGCTTCTTCTCTTGGCTTCCTGTTTCATGAAGCTCCCTGGGAGGCATTTTCCTTCTTCATCTCCAAAAGTCATTGGATGGTGGACTCTGCTTCTTGTGACTATGCCATTCTTCTCTGCTCTCTATGAATCTTTCATTCTCCAAAATATTTCCTCTTTTATAGGACTCCAATAAACCAATCAAGACCCTACCCAAATGGGTGGAGACATGTTGTCCCTTAATCCAGTTTAACAACCACTCTCGACTAAATCACATCTTCCAGGAACATTATCTGATTACAGTTTCAAGCATACAGTATTGAATAGAGATTATTCTACCTTTATGAAATGATATTTTGATTGAAACATGGTTTTTCTAAGGGGCTTACTTCCTTTCAAACCATCACATCTTCTTTAAACTCTTCTAGTGTCTTTTTGATCACCTTTATGTCATTAGCCATCCCATTTCGTTTATTTAGTAAAGCTATATAAACATCTTTGATCACTTGTTCCAATGTCTGTGTCTCTTCTGGTGTTTTAATTTGGTCATTAGGCTATATCTGTCTACATTGTGATATGCTTAGTGATCTTCTGTTGTCTTCACCACATGTAAATATCTTGACTGATTTACTTCAGAAATTGATTTCCTTCAGTAGTCTAAAGCCTGTGTTTGTGGGCTGGATGTGTAGCAGGATGCAGGGTATGGGGCAGGGCACAGCAGTTCAGTGATGTGTTGCAGTGCAGACATAGGTGTAGGTTGGGGATGTTTCACTGGTGCCTGTGAACATGGGGGACCAGTGGCTGGGGATGATGTGGCTATGTGGTTGCATAAGTCTTGGAGGTTTGTGGCCCTGGTGTGTGCTGGTCTTTGTGTGTATGTGCAGAGCTATGGCAGTGGGTCAGCATTATGCCTGCATGGACTGGGAGTAGATGTGACCCTGCTGCACAGGTCAGTGTTTTCACAGAGTTGGGGGCATGACTGGGGACTGTGAGCATGTTCAGGTCTAAGTGTGCCATAAACTGATGTGTGTAGAGAGCTCAGGTGGGGTGGGATGGCGCAATGTGACTGTGTGGGCTGGGGGTGGGTGTAGCCTGGGTATGGAGGTAATTGCCTTCAACCTTTATGTTCTGGTGAGAGCATGCAGGAAGGGAGAGTTAATGATTGAGAGGGATACAGGAAAGGTGGGTTGGGCTGTTCTTCAGTGAGTGGGGCAGGTATGTGCACAAGGGGCTGGTGGACTGGGGCAGCTTGAGTGGGGGGAGTGGGGGCAGTGATGGGGTTCAGGTGTGTGGGGTGTGGTGTGAGCCATGGGTTGTAGGGCTGTGCTGGTGAGGGTAGCATGTTCAAGGAACATGGCTTGGCTTACTTTCTAGTCCCTGTCTCCACATCTGTGCACTCCTGAGTACTCCAGTCTTCAGCATTAGGCTCCGGTTCTCTCCTCAGTTCCTTAGCTTTCACAACTGGGGCCACTCTGTGTGGTACATAAGACTATCCCAGGTCAGTTACACTCTGGAATTGTCATCTCAGGTGCCCTTCCATCCCTTCTCTGACTTTTCCATGGAGCAGGGCTGAACTTGATCTATCCTATTCCACCATCTTCCTGGAAATAAATGTTTTACTTTTAATAATAGTGTATCTATATCTATATCTGCATTCACAATTTGTTTCTGTTTCTATATTCCTATCTGTATCTACAGCTAGATATTATCTATATCGATACCCTCTATATCTGTGACATTTTTAACTGTATCTATATGCATGTCATCTATATTCTGTAACCTGTATATGTTCATGGGAGGGAAAGCAATGAGATGAAAGAACAGTCAAAATCAGGTTGAACAAATGAGCATGGGTGCTGAATAACCATGAGATATTTCTTTTAGTCTCCAGCACCTTAGAGCAGCTAGAAATAAAAATCTAAACTTGTGGAACTGCCACCCACACCAAACTCTGAAATCTGTTCTACAACTAATTGTTGCGATATACTTTGAAATTTATTGCCTTTATGTATATATGCTATCTAAAGAGAAGGAGTATAACAGAGAAGATAGGATTTAACAAATGCATATCACTGATAAATCATTATATTAATATTTCTGTTGGTCTCCAGTGTCTTGGAGCAGCTAGAAGAAAAAATGAAAAATTGTGGAACTGTAACCCATTCCAAAATTTAAAATATGTTCTATAACTATCTGTTAAAATATGCTTTTTGTATATATATTTCACAAAAAAATGTTAAAAATTTAAAAAAGGATGTTGATATCAGAACAGTAAGCATGATAATTTCAGAAAGAACATGTGAATAGATAAAAAATTTAGGAAATAGAAATTTTATACTTCCTGAAAGGAGAGCACATATTCATTTATATTAATATAAAATATTTAAGAAAGTGCAAGTTGATTAATCCTAAATTCAGTGCATTTTAATTTTTTTATCTTTCAAGATATCCTCTGGATTCAAGCAAGATGCAAAAGAAAAAGGTGTTACATTGTCAGATTAGCTTTTTTTTTCATGGGCAGGCACTGGGAATTGAACCTGGGCCTCTGGCACCACCGGTGAGAACTCTGCCTGCTGAGCCACCATGGCCCACCCTGTAAGATGAATTTTAAAAGCTCACTTACCTATAACCCATGTATTAAAGACATATTAAATTATTAACTACAGGCTATATCATACGGAAAAATTAGAGAAACGCTGTCACAATCTGTAGAATATGTTCATAACGTTTGTCACAAGACACATTTATTATAAAATAAGGAAGATTGACAGTATACAAAACTTCAAAAAATTAAATGGAAAAGATAATAATAGTAGAAATGATAGAAAAAAAGACATTAACAGTTGTGGATACAGCCAAAACAACACATAGAGGTAAGTTTATAGCTTTGAATATATACAAAGTCCATAGTTTACATTAGTGCTAACTCTTTGTGTTCACAGTTCAATGGGTTTCCATCAATAGGATATGGTATCATGCAGAATGGACCACAGGCAAATGCCATTAAAGAAAGCTAAGACTACTAGATTTATTGATAAAGAGAAAGCAGTGCTATGACACACAACTTGTAGCCTCCAAATGGCAAGTCAGGAAAATTCTTATATGGTTTTAGTTTGCAGGACAGGTGATTTTTTTAAGACAGGCAAAAACTCTAGTTTGTGCAAAGAGTATGAAACAAAAGCTTTGAATTGGTATATACAGCAGTTTGTCAATCATGGCAAATTTAAATGAGCAAACTGCTAATCTTTCAAAATAAATTGTCTGTGCCTCCTTTGTATCTTCCAAGAACAGACACCACCTGGATCTATGTTTTTATTGCTTGGCCCAACATTGTTTATCACAGGGAAGTAAAGCATGCCTATTGCAAGCAGGTCACAGAATTCTATGTATGAGAATGTAATGTCAGTTTGCATTAGTGTCCAATTAAAATTTATTAAGAGCATAAAAAGTTTTGTTGTTTAATATTGTTTTCATTACTTTTTTCATTGATTAATATTAAATTACTAAAATAAATTTAAAATGCAACATTAGCTTTAATTGAGTAAAATTGGTAGAATTTAAAATCATTATATACTTATTTAAAACATACCTTAATTATTTCTGTATACTTTGTTATTAGGTTCTTTCTTTTTGCAAAATTTAACAGCAACTCATATTTAGCATCAAATAGACTTGGTATGCAAACATTGACCGAATCCAGTTAATGTAAGCTAAACTTCATAAGTATATTAAAAAATAATAAAAATAATCCAATACTGTTTCTTCAATTTTATCTTGCATGCATTTATGATGACATAATAAACATTATTATAGAGTATCTTAGCATATCCCTGAAATATTTTGCAATGGCCATATTAAAATTAAGCTTAACATTTATCTTCTTTAATTTTGAGGCTATCACAAATTGGAAAGTTTGGTAATTGTTCAAAGAATAGAATATGATCTAATCTTTGTTTCTCCACCTTTTATTATTATTTGTATTCTTATTAACATGAATCATCAAAACATAAACATAATGCTTTTTGCAAAGTTACTTAATACTTTTTCTCTTAATATTAATGTTCACAGAAATATATTTTCAAAATTCTTTAAGTATGTGTAAATGCTCAATAATTGTTTTGGACATAGTTATGACCTTCAATCATCATTAATGATTGCTACATTTTTCTTCGACAATAATTAATGATGAGAAATTAGAATTTGAGACCATAACAGTTCAGAGAAGATTTCTCTCCAGGTTCATGCTTACCTATATTTATAAGTGAGAATTAACAGTACAGCCAAGTGATCAGCTATATTTCATTACCAAATTGTTAATTATCTCTGATACCTTGTTGCCTAAGGACTCTTATGAGAGATGCACACAAGTTCAGTATTGCAAGAAATATCAAAGTAGCTAATACATCCAAAAGCTGAGTTTGAAGTGGAAACCAAAGTCTCTACTTTGACAGAATACCAAGGGCAAAGACAAACACTGCTGCATCCCTACATATAAAATAATCCAAAGATGAAAATTCATTTTAGAATTTAATTTTAAAAAAGCAAGAATACAATCAAACCAATAAATAAATAACATTACATGAAGGTACATATTCACTGCCAAGTTACATAAAATAGAGTAATGATACTGAAAAGAATCTGTTGTTAAATATTGAAAACTTCAAGTATATTAAGATACACCAATAAGGATAGCATTATATTATCATTAAATCTAATTTTGAAGCAGATGAAAAGTTACATGGGATGTTGATAATTATGGTTATTTTAATAAACTTGACATAAATGCCATAATGCATTACCAATATAATGAATAAATAACCAGTCACTCCTAATAAATATTATGTAAAAATTAAAATAGTTATATTACAGACTGGGATAAGCATATATTCTCTTGTCTTTTAAAAAAAAGTTATTGCTTTTCACAAATTTTTCTAAAAGTGTAGTTGTGTTTGAAGGATTACAGGGATTAAAATAAAATTTATCACATATAAAAAGAGATATTACAAAAATTTTAGAGCAATTTAAAAAAGAATAGTATTAAATAAAGCCAAAAAACTTTATATATTATCTCATACTACAGTTTCTGAGATAATTCTAATACCATCTTGTCAACTACTTCATGACATTCTACTAGAATGCTTTAAATTTTTACTGAAATTAAAATATTCTTTTTATGATTTAATTGTGACTTAATTTGGGATCAACTAATAAATGTAACATTTTTAAATGTCTTGACTACATTACAAGTCAATGATACAGTAAATACCAGACTAATTCAATAAGGTGTTCATGTTGGCTACTTTAACTCATTGATTTCACAATTTTGACATAATAGAAATGAACTGTTGGAAGTTTTTGTGTGCTCATTTGGAAACAATGACATTTAAAAGTCAGATTTTCTACTTATATCCAGTTACTTCAATCTGTCAGATTTGGAAAAGAAATTGGGATGCAATATTTTAAACCAAAATTAATATCTGTGCCTGATTATTTAAGTACTTTATTGCTTATACATTAAAATTAATGTATAAATTTATCTACCTGTTTTATTAGACAGAAAATGTTAAAGTATCTTAAAGAATCATATGTTTCTTGAAGAAATATATATGTATTTTATATCTAACAAGTACTTGTATATATATGTATATATATACATACATTTCAAATAGATGAATTTAATAGGGCATTTTCAAAGAATGTACTTTACAAAAGTGGTTTTCAATTTTTTCTCTGTATTCGATGACACACTTTTAGAGGGCTGCATCCACTTCTTTATTATTCAGACAGTTGAAAACAGGGTTCAAAGTGGGTGTGGTGATGGAATAAAACAGAGCAACTAACCTTCTTTGGATTGGAGAATAATTAGTTATAGATCTTAGGTACATAGAATTCCCAGTCCCATAAAACAGGTGAGAGGAACTGGTTGAGGAGGCTTTCCAGTGATCTTGAACATGATTGTTCTTGAGGATGGTAGAGATGATGCAGACTTGAGAGTAGGTGAGAACAAAGGCTCCCAGAATGATGTAACTTCTGTACATAAAGATCAGTTTTTCATTTACTTGGTAGTCAGCAAAGAAAGCCTCATGACAGGGGGGATATCAAAGAAAAAATGATCAATGGTATTCAGTCAACAGAAAAGGAGGCAGAAGGTGTTAACAGCATGGAAAATGGAGCTGAGGGCACCACAAATCCGAGAAGTGAATACAAGCTCCCAGCAGAGATTTATGCTCCTTATGACCTCATAGTAAAGGGACCTTATTTGAGTATATAGCAGTCATAGGCCATGGCAGAGAGCAGAAGGCACTCAGAGGCAGCCGTGGTGAAGAACACATAGAGTTGGGCAACACATCCTGCAATGGAAATATCCTTGGAACCAAAGGTGGCATTCCCAGTGGCTTTCGGCATGGTGACTGAGGTATAGCACAAGATATTTCCAAGAAGGACAAAGTGTATTCAAGAAGGACAAGTTCCACAGGAAGAAATAAATGGGTGTGTGGCATTGGTAATCTTTGATAATCACTGTGATGATAGAGATATTCTCCATGAGTCCAAAGATGTAAATTATTAGAAAACACCTCTGCTGAAAGCATTAACAATGGGGATGTCTGGTAGGATAAATCATGCCACTGTGCTCTGATTGGTCACCTAATTGACAAAGAATGAAATGACAAAAAGAAAAGATATATTTAACTCAGAAGCAAATATGTACAAAGAATCATATTGTCAACTCTTGGGGACTCAGAAATAATTGTCACATTTTCTTTCCTGAATTCTATACACACTTTGAAATAGAATTAGTTATTTCTTCATAGAGAAAATTACCTAGTCCATATTTTATACCCAATAAAAATCACTTGAAATCATTAGAATCAATAACTAATTGGATTAGCATTAACAGAAAGGATACACTTACTGAGCATAATTTGCATTGAAGGCAACATTTAAAAAACTGCATGTAGACAAATGCATCTTTCCCTAACAAACAACTATAATGTAACCACAATTTCCCACAAAAATGTTTGTGTAAATAGAGTCAAGGAGAATCTAAGTAACTTTCTCATGGTTGTAATTTAGAAAGCAAGGAAAAGTAGAATACAAACCAAAACAAAGTACATTAAATCTCATAAAGTAAATACTTCTGAGATGAAGAATTAAAGCTGGAGACATTTCCAACTTAAAGACAACAAACTAAAAATATTAAAGATATCCATTTATTTAGAAGACTGAAGCACACTTTCCATTTCAGACCCAGTACATCTCCTTTGTTTTCTTCCTTCTACTATGCAAGATGGCCAAGGATTAGTTTCTATCCTGTCCTTGAGTTTATTTCCAATGTTATTCTCTTGAAGGTTATATCCTTCCCCCTCAAAAAGATAACACTTCAAACATAATTAAAACTTAGTTTTTGTAAAATGCAATAATGTAACTTTCAGTCTTGCCAATGATGGTGCAATAATAAATGGATTTAACCTTCCACCATAAATGGCTAAAAAGATGGACATAATATATGCCACAATGTCTTATATTAGGTTAAAAAAAGCACAAAAATGAGTTCTGTGAGTTAAGAATGAAAAACTAGTTGTATCTTATGAACGCCCTTGATTTTCTCTTCATTCAAATTCTTGATTATAGGGACAGAGAAGTGGAATAGAAAAAGAGACCATAAATGCCACTGATTTGAGAAGATTGACATTTATGGAAGTCACAGCAACTGGGAGTTGTGGGACAGTTTACAGTTAGCAGGGTTAGATTAACAAACAAAAATAAACCCTTCAGAATTCTGCATAGGGGTCTTGTTGAGCATTTTTTAATGTAGAAGTTTCCCATGCATAGGATAAAACTTCACAGTGTAGAAGAAAAATGACCCTTTAGTTTTTTGTTTTGTTTGCATGGGCAGGCACTGGGGATTGAACCCAGGCCTCCAGCATGGCAGATGAGAACTCTGCCTGCTGAGACACTGGGGCCTGCCCAACCCTGTAGTTTTAAGATGACAAATTCTGTCCAGCCAGGCATGGCAGAGATTTATTAAAACCTCTTCCATCTCCATACTGGAGACCAGGTTCGATTCCCAGTGCCTGCCCATGCCAAAAAACAATCCTCATCCTTCCATAGTCAAAAGTCTTTGTGATTATGTGAAGCACTGGGGGTAGAGTATGGAGATATCAAAACAGTATGGAATAGTGGAGCTGAGCTTTTCTTTGAGGGAAGGATAATTTCTGTGCACCTTGAAAAACTTAAAATCATATTTCAGAGAGTCCAAAGTGATCTTTTCAATCTAGCTGACCAGTACAAATACAGCACGCTTTACATGAAAACAACAATGTCCAAACACTCAACAATATTATTTCCAAATGTGCAATGTGCAGTGACAAATGACTAGAGATTTCAACAGGCAGGGTTTTGTGACATTCAAAAGAAGAAAACATCAATAGAAACTTAAGCAGGAATAACAGAAATGAGGGAATTAAGAGATAGTGGTACTTAATTATCTATATTAATTATATTCAAGTACTTAAAAGAGGATTATAATGAGAAAAAGAAAAGATATCTAGAAAAAACAAAACTTCATGAGATGAAACAGATTATGAAATGAAAATCTGGGATAAAAGTATGTTAAAACCTTTAGAAGAGAGACTTTTATATTCTAAATTTGATGATAACTATAAAATTGCATGTCCCATTCATTGATCGCTCCCTGCAAGGTAAAAATAGATGTATCTACGCACACACACATACACACATACAAATTACATGATAAATTGCTGAAAGTTGTATAGAGGGAAAAAAACAAAAGAGTTAAGAATAAAAGGCCAAATTATATAGAAATGAACAAAGATAAGTATGACACCCAGTTTCACTTCATATCTGTGCAAACCATGAGAAAATGGACATACTTAAAAATGAGTAAAAGAAAAATGCAGGCATGCAACAATGAAACCTATCAAGATATAAATCCACATTCTGTGAAAATATTTTCATATTACTTAGGGAATGAAATATCTTCAGACAAAACTATATCCTCATTAAATATTAAAAATAATTGACTGAAGCAAATAATATTTTGAAACATGTAGAAGTTACATGTGTGACAACATAGCACAAAAGTCAAGAGATTAAATAGATATATATACATTTTACATGAATTGGTAATATTATTATATGTACATATAGGGTAAAATTCAAAATGTAAATGCTAGAGTAGCCACAGAAAGAAATATAACAATTATGTACAATTAATAAGACAAAAATAAAGGTAAAATAGGATACTAAAAAATGTTGAATGATCAAAACTAATTCAAGAAGAAAGAAAATTAAAAGACTAGTCAATAGATAGTACAATAAAAACAATAAAAAATGAATTTTTCAGTACAATGATATTAATAATAATATTACATAAAGTAGCATTAAGCCATTAAATAAGAGTCTATAAGAATTGAATATAAAAGACAAACAAAACTCTACAACCTCCTCTAATTTCCCAATTTGGAAATGCTACTCAGACTCTGTCACATGAGTTCTCCATTCTGAAAGAATCTTCAACTTACAATGGACAGAGGTGTAAATGAGCATTTTCTCCTTCAAATAAACAGCTTTTCAATTTTTATTTGCCTCTCCTTATTGCCTCTATTTCATTGATTTCTGTCTTCTTACTTTTTAATATTTAGTTTACTCAGCTATACTTTTTATAGTATCTCAAGTCAAATTCCAAGAGAATTTACTTCCAAGCTTTCTTGAAAGCTACTATAATATATACAAAACACAATAGGCTCAAGTTCAAATTTTTGAAATACAGTTCTCTCTGTCCATCTAAACTCTAAATATACATAAAACCTATGATTCTGAACAGATTCTGTTACCCACTAAGTCATTTAAGTGGTATTTTTAAAACTTGCAAAGAACATATATTATAAAATTGGAAATTATTGAGACTTCTTCTATACCTTTGTACATAATATGAAGTTTTCAATAAGAATACACATTAAAAATAATGTGTTTTTTATGTTTCTTATAGATCTTTAGTTTCCTGAAAATTTATCTTTTTATTTGTTGGTATGTGTTCTAGTTTGCTAGCCACCACAATACAATATACCAGAAACAGAATGGCTTTTTAAAAGGGGGAATTTAATAAGTTGCAAGTTTACAGTTCTAAGGCTGTGAAAATCTCCAAATTAAGGCAAGTCTATAAAAATGTACAAATTAAGGCACTATCAATGTGTTACCTTCACTGAAGAAAGGCCAATGAAGTTCAGGGTTTCTCTCTCAACTGGAAAGTCACATGGGGGACATGGCAATGTCTTCTTGCTTCCTCTCCAGACCTCTTACTTCATGAAGCTCCCCAAGGGGCATTCTCCTTCATTTCCAAAGGTTGCTGGCTGGTGGATTCTGTACTTCTCATGTCTCTGCTGAGACATCATTCTTGTGACTCTGCTTTGTTGCTCTCCTGTCATTCTGAAGCTTTCTCCAAAATGCCTCCTCTTTTGAAGGATTCCAGGAAAGTAATCAAGATCCACCTGGAAAGGGTGGAGTCACATCTCCTTCTATTCAAAAGTTGATACTCACAATTGGGTGAGTCATCTCTCCATGGAGATAACCTAATCAAGTTTCCAACCTATAGTACTGAATAGGGATTAAAAGAAATAGTTGCTCCCACAAGACTGATTAGGATTAAAACATGGCTTTTCTAGGGTACATAAATCCTTTCAAACTGGCACAGTGTGAATCTCAATGATTCTTTTAAAAATTGTTTTTTAAAGTTTGTCATTTGTTTTGTGCATTTCTTATTAGAACTCTTTTCTGCACAAAAATTCATTTTGTGCTCTTGGTCTATTGTTCTCTTTATCCAGATTCAATATCTCCTCGCAGCCCTACTGGTTATTATTTTTAGTTTACATTTTGTCTATTACTTTAATTATTACAGAGAACAGATGAATTGGGAAGCTCTGGAGAAGCTCCACAGCCAAAAGAGACAGGAGTTACTATGTGCTCATAGATGCTGTGCCAATTTGAAAGGATGTATGTACCTTAGAAAAGCCATGTTTTAATCCTAATCCCAAATCTACAGACACATTTGCACTTCAATGTTTTAATGAGATTTAGCTAGGTGAAATCTTTTCAATAAACTTGTCACATAAGTTTCTTTGAATTTATGTGTGTATGTTCATATGTTTATAACACCTTTGATTTCCTACTTCATTGCCAATTTGACACTCTGAACAATGAATCCATTCAAAAGAATGACATATTTTCATTTCTCTTCATTTTCATGAATGCAAACAACAACATTTGAGATATCAAAAGCATATATGAACTACTTAGGAAAAGAAAGATTTTTTTGACAAACTGACAGTCAATTGTTCTTACCCTCCTGCCACAGTACTCAGAGTCGACATGTTTTGGTGGCTTTTTCTATGCATATTTCTGAGAAAAGGAGTCATGATGTAAATTATGTTATACATTCAAGCAAAATTCAATATAATCTTAGCTTAACTCATTTCTGGGCCTCCAGAAGTGTCCATTTTGAGCCAATGTCATTATTAAGCAATTCTTCTTATTATACTCTGGTTGTAATGTCATTTGTTGTGAACTTGTGTAGCCATATTATGGAACAATCGCTCCCAACATATGCATCTCTATTTATCCCTGTTAATAATATGACATATTTCCATCTGTTCAAAATGAAGAGTTATTCAAATCAGAATGCTCTGTCATCTAATTATATCTGACAATTTTACCCTTCCTGAAAATTATTCTGTAGAACTACAACAATTTTTTCTTGCCCTGTCTCCATCACACTCTTGTTGTCTCTAGGAATTTAGTATTTATTTCAAAACTTCAACTTGTAATCAGCAGAATGCAGGTTTCTACAACATCATTGAATGGTGTCAGCACTCAGGCCTCTCCAAAAGGAGCATTTGTCATAGGTGAAAACATGCAAGGTCTCCTCATTAGGAGTTTTGACAACACAATGCTAAATGCACACCTCCATTCTTCACTGAGATTTCATTAAGTTTGCTAAACTTTCCTCCCTTTCTGGAATGCCTGGATCACCAACCAGTTTTCCACAGAGTGCAAAGATCTTTGGGTGAGAGTGAAGTTACATAAAAAGAGTTAATAATATCTATAATCCAAGGTCAATTTCTTAGCTCCCTCCCCTTTATTTCATAACATGGTAAAAGAAACCTCTGCTTTGTATGATCATTTATCTAAACTCTTCCATTCAACTGAGAATTCAGCAAGTTTACTTTTCTTTATCTCTCTGTACCAACATAAAATGCAGGAGTGTAAGTAAAGGGAAAGTAATGTATTTGTTAGATGTACTGTCACAACTGGTATTTCTTTGTAAGAGTTTGCAAACAGATCAATCAATGAAATAACATGTTCATTTCCTGAAGCATTTTTGAGAGAAACTGAGCATGTGGCACCTGAGTTTCCTTGAGGTTGGTAAGATGTACCCCTAGAACTTTGTTACTTATTTTCCATTCAGACATCATCACTGAGGCACACAATTACAAAAGCTATACTTGTCCCCATAAACAAACTTAGCTTTTGGAGTCCATATGGTCATTTTTTTCCTGGAGGAGTGCCTACTATGCTGTCTACTTTATTTTAGCTTCAGACATCCTTTCAATAATTAAACACATTGCTCAGTCTCTTATTTTTCTCTACAACCATTTGAGAAAAAAAGTGGTTTGGCTCTCTCTCTCAAAGCTAAACAACTGTATACTGCACAAATACTCAATTCCAGTGTTAGTTGCATTCCACAGAAATGCCCATACATATAAAATGATCTTTACAAAGAATTCTAAGAGCTTGAAAATGTCAACCCTAAGCGACCCTGCATACGGATATATATAGAAAGAGAAGGAGAGAGAAGATAGAGGGCTATAGATGCAGAAATAAATGAAGATATGTAAATAGATCCAATCAATATAATTTAATGAAAAACTCCTCAGCTATAGAAAAGATAGTGGTTAGGATAGTGATTGCCCTTAAGGATAGTGATAAAAAGGAAGCATGAAAACTGTCTGTATTTCTGTTCATATTTTTGATCATAGTGTGATTACATGAAAACCTTCTTATTGTTATATTTCATGGAGGTTCACCTTATAATTTGTCTACATTAGTGTATTTTATATTTTCATAAAATATTTATTTAAAAATAAAATGCTTGTCAATATCTGAAAAATGATCACCAATTGAATTATATATGTACAGTCACTCCATCTGACATCTCTTTGATCCCTCAGCTTGTCCTCTTGGATTCTTGTCCTGGCATAATCTAAATCCCCCATAATGATAACTCAACTAATTTACATTATTTACTCTAATTTTCACCTTTTTCTCTCCTCAGATACATCTTTTTATCAAGCTCTCACAGATAAAACCTGAAGGGGACTTTGGAAGTTTGTAGATGATGGTACCTGCAAATAAAACTCTCCAGTATTAGGAACCAAAAATATCCCCAGAGCAATCTCTTTAAAAAGCTGGTAACACACTATGGTCCAAAAGAGACTGCAGGTTTCCACCTGAACTATCCTTAATGGACTGGTGGACAGAGGCAACTAGCATTGTCTACCTCTCCAGTGCACTCATCTATAGACACACTGACTCTGGTGATTGAAGAAGTTCTGGTCTCCATCTGACCATCTGGATAAGCTTGGATGTAATAAAGTAACCCTGGACTCATGAGGTGAGACACAATACTGGAGACAAATATTGTTTGTACCTGACTATGTGTTATTTATTTATTATGCCTCTACCTCTATTTCTACTAAGAAAGTGACAGAACTGAAATTAGACAGAACCTTTGATAAACAGAATTGAGTATTTTTACATCACAGCTATTGTGTGCCTAATTTTATTACTACTTCTATTTAGATAGTCAGCTATGTAGGATGATTAAATTTGGATTCTTTTTAACAACCTTATACAGGAAGAAGAGTGGCTACTAATTTCTAGTTCTATGGTTGTTTGAATATTTCAATGTCATATTCAGAATATTAGCAGTGTGAAATGGTTCATTCAATAGAGACCCATTTTTATCTCTCCTTGTACACATGCACTGAATAATCAGATGAATATCCACAGTGTATCATCATTAAATTGTTTCTTAACAATATCCGCAGTTAATATGTTTTTAGATTTCCTGGTTCCAAGGAGTTTTGGTTGAAGGCATATTATTTTTTATAAATGTCTCTCAGAAGCACAGTATCTGACATTCACAGTTTGTCATGCAGACTGCTACTGAGTAGAACAAAGTCATAACAATGCCAGCAAGATGTGAAACTACCTTCAGAAAATCAAAAAGGCCACTGCTGACTTTTATTGAGCCTATGTCATGTATTAGCTGCTATGGAAAATTGTCCCATTAAATATTTATACATTTACCTTGATGCAGGCATAAACCTGTAACCCATTAGATAGCAGAGGGCTGGAGTGGATAAATATCTGGTTGTGGGCCTCAAGTGAGAAAACTGAACAGCTCCCCTTCTTATGACATGAAGTCACAGTGTGTGGGAATACTTAAGAAAAAAGAATAAAACAGAAAACTGATTATATCTCCCATGGAATGTAAGCCCAAGGGGAGCCTGGAGAGCAGAACAAACCTTAAATAGTCATAAAAGTAGGAAGCAGGTTTTTGATGTTCCAGGGCATTTGCCAAGGAAGGCTTTGGGGATGGCAGTGGTAGATGAGAACCAGAGCTGTGCTCCATGAGGAAAGTGTGCATCTTTCATGGTCCCACTACACCACATTAGTTCACAGCCACTGCCCTGGCCCTGCTTAGTTCACCTAAATGGTGGGGAACAAAGATAGTTAAAGCCACAAACCTGTGAGCCCTACACTTTAGGTTTCACTGTACATTGTTGGAAGCCTAGGGTATTTTTAACATATGAATTTGTCATTTTGTTTCATTTTTCTGACTATGGAAGCAGCATTTTCTCTATGTGAAATGATACACATTCTCAAATACAAGCCTCATGGAGATTTAGTTATTTTCTCATAGGTAATGAAAATAATATTCTCAATCAGAATCTGCCCTTTCAAAAAGCATCTCCTGGGGATTTGTATCATAAAGGAAAAAAGTGCCTAACCTACTGGGGATCAGGGTAAATGGGGTGTGGGGCAAAACATGGAAATTTATACCACCAAACTTGACAAAGTAGATCTAATGACTCATTTCTCTTGGGCAGAGGAAAAAGGGAGAGGACAGGGTTCTCTTTCCCATTCCAGGGGCTGTAACCCACTATCCTGGCCGACAAAAAGCTTTCTGGTATTCCTTTGTGAGAGGGTTGGGATCGCAAAGATTGAAGGAAAATGCTCCCTAAACTTTGAGAGAAGCCTTCAGGTAACATGGTCTGACTGCCCAGTAAATTCCCCTGGATAAAAAAAGGTGGGGGGAGAGTTGGCATGGTTATATTTTCCTCTGTTTTGATTTATTTTCAAGTTGCTTATTGCAAGTAATGTTTAACTTTACTTTTCCATATCTTCATTGGACATTTTAAATTACTCAGTGAGCTTCTGATTGCTTTTTATGCTAATTATTCCATTGATTTTTTCTATATGAGTTTGTTAAAAACTTGCCATGTATTAAATATATTAAACATCTTCATGGGATTTTTATTGTGGAAAATAGTTTTCCTGTTACTAATTGATTGTAAACATTTTTGTTACTTACTGTTATTTCCAAAACATTAAATTCAGCATATATATATGTTTCTACATCTATGATTTTTTTCCATCATGCTGGTTTGAAATACTATGTACCCCAGAAAAGCCATGTTCTAATCCTGATGCAATCTTGTGGGGCCAGACCTATTGTTTAGGGGATAAGCTTTGATTGGACTACTTCCATGGAGATGTGACACATCTAATTGTGGGTGTGACCTTTTAATTAGATGGAGATGTGACTCTGCACATACAGGATGGGTCTTGATTCATTTACTAGAGTACTTCAAAGGGGGAAACATTTGGGAGAAGCCTGAGAGGCAGACACTTGGAGAACAGTTGCTTCAGAGCTGATAGAGACACAGATGTTAAGCAAGTCAGAACCCAGAGTTGAGTCCCAGAGGAGTTAAGCAAGTGCCTGGAGATGCTTAGAGATGCTTAGAGAGGAAATAAATGGCCACAGAAGCTGGAAGCAATGGACTCAGAAACAAGGATCATCAGACAACAGCCATGTGTTTTCCCAGATCAACCTTCCTTGGGCTAAGGTGTCTTTCTCTGGATGCCTTATGACATATTTATGGCCTTAGAACTGTAAACTTGTAATACAATAAATTCCTCTTATAAAAGCTGTTCCATTTCTGATATATTGCTTTCCAGCAGTATTAGCAAACCAATACATTCATTATATTTGGACTGCATTTACTCATTTTGAGGTGAATCAAGTATTTCCCTATAGTTTTAATATTTTTATTGTTTTATTATTTAATCCACTTTTACTTTTTTGTATAACTAATTATTAGAAGATCTAATTCAATATTTTATACAAATTCAAATTATGAAAATAAAAATAAAACTTTAATAATAGCCTACACATTGGTTTCACGTATATTTAATGAACATATTGTTTCTTCATATAATAATAATTACTTTAGAGTTTGTTCATTTGCTTCTTTGTGTTAGGGTAAGTTTTTTCAAAGTTTAAGCAAGGTACACTGTATACCTACATTCTTCTAAACATGCATAAGAAATATTTTATTTGCTATATCAAATTTGTTAGAAATACTGATTGTGAATGTGCTCAAACTATAAAGTAATCAGAGAAGAGGCAATAAATTGAAAATAAGTGTCTTTCTACAAGAACAAATGATGTGCATCCCTTAATGGATATTTTCTTTAAGAAGAGCCTTTAAACCTCTCAGTGATGGATCATTCTTCCATGTTCCTTACTTTTTAGAATATTTTAAATGTATTTTTTGTGTTTTATCATTGAGAATGATGTATTTGGAGATCATTCCTTTGAATATCTGTAATATTTGGGCTAGACTGTCATTAATTGCATTAATATTTATTTTCTGTGTTGCTGGTATTAATAATAAACTTTAAGGATTTGAATGATATAGAAATGAGAATATTTCATGCTTAAATCATGAAATTAACTTTTTTGTTTTTCAATATTTGTATACTTTATTTCATTTAATAATTTAGAGCTTACATGCTAGAACAAATTTAAATAATAGTAATGGGCAACCTTTATTCCTAATTGTGATAATGCATTGCTAATGCATTTTAGGTTTTAATATGATATCTTTTCAAAATTTAGATGGTACAAGCTTGCACATTCCAGAATTGCAATATTTCATAAAAACATCTTTAGATTTCCACAAACAAAATTATCAAATATGTTGAACATCTTTTTTCTCTAATGACACAAACTGTATCTAATCATTTTCTGACACACTTTATAATTTCAATATTTGTCAGTTATTCAAGTACATATTCAACCCAATTCAGGATTTGCAACACTTCTCCCAAAATTAGGGTGGAAGGGAGAATCCAAGTCCATAAGTTTCACTTATTTTTTCATTTTTCTCTGTGTTGGTCTATACCTCACATGCAAATGACCTTACTTAGATAGCTTAGCAAAGCTTGTGAAGTTAGTTTTATATTCCTCTAGGGTAAAAATATGACACTGATCTAATAAAAAGCCCTCATCTTTAGATGTGCCTTATGTAGACCAAAAACTGGTGAATGAATAGTCAGAAATAGTTCAGCATCATTGTCACCATACTTCAGGTATCTTTGGACTCTATGTATTCCAATGGACACTTAATTTGAAACAGTTGAAAGGATATTTTGATTTTCTAAATAGAACTGAGTAAATCACTAACAGATTGATTTTATATTGGACACAGAAGATTATTCTCATATGACTCTATGTCAGTTCCAGTCCTGTAGGCAACTTCCATTCAGAGCACAGACTCATCCCTGCTTCCCCCTCCCCATAACCATGCATAGCTAAAATGCTAGACAGGTAGGCTTCATGGCAGCTGGGGAAACATAGAGAGGATTTAATGGCTGGAATAATGAGATAGAGTTTTAGATTGACATAAACCTTTCTTTGGTGAAGTATTTGCACGTTAATTCAGGACTCACTAAGTTCATCTTCAGAGTTTTGCTTCCTGAGTATCCACCTAAATTAATCATCATGGGGGTCATGAGATGCACCCAGAAATCAGACATCTGAGGCACATAAGGATCCTCTGAGAGGCTGAGAAGTCAGAGCAAGTCTGGGACTGAGAGTATCAGAGGTCCCGAAACACTTGCAAGGGGAGGGCTCCAAGAAATAAGAGGGAGCCAGAAGATGTTGGTGAAATTGTAAGGCTAGAGGGAGAACAAGATTCATTGATTGAATAGGCAGAATTTCTAACACTTGAATTAGATTATTCTTTTTACATGGGTTTTTCAATCATTAAAGAACATGCCAATGTAAAATAGAGGTCTTAATGTGTTGAGAAGGTTAGAATAGGAATTCCCCACAGAATTCTTCCTATGAACTTTTTTGTTTACATTGTTCATTAATAGATTTATATATCTGAGTATATATGTTTAATTCTTGGGGGACAATATTAGAAGTATCATGCACAATATTATCCTTCATTTTCTATTATTCCCACTCCATACTAGAATTTTGCAGAGAGAAGAAAACCTTTAATATGGGTTTAACTACATTAATTACATACAAATCAAGATTGTTCAAATAATCTCTATACACATACGTGGCATAACACCCAACAAATAAAATGAAATAAAGTATAACGTGACAGTAAATCTCCCTCATTAGTATTTTTAAGGCTTTTACTCCAAACAGATCAACTGACAACAATACTCATTCATAGATGGGAAACAAAAATGACTTTATAGTGACAGAAGACTGAAGTTTATAAGAGGCATAACATGCAAAACATATGGAGGTCAATTATTAATGAACGCAAAGAGAATAAAAGGAAACAGCTAGTGACAGAATGGAGATTATTTCTCCAGAGGAGAAACAAGGGAAGGGAAGCAGAGATTTGATGTAAAACCCCAGCACATAATGTGATCTGTACTTCCCTAGGAAAGGTTGAGTCAGCATAGCTACCATCATTGTGTATTATGTACATTCAAGGTGGGAACTACAAGGAAGGATTATCAGTTCTGTAACAATAAATAATCCTAATTGAACATGGTTCTGTGAGATACTCAGGAGTTCTAATATTTTGCTTTAGTCAGAATTTTTCCAGGGTTTTGTTACTTTGGACATTCCCATCATTTGTATTTTCATAAGCCATAGTTAATTCTGGGGGGATCTCTTTATGTCAGATGATTTGATACATATTATTTGGGGTGGAAGAATTATGTCTTTTTAAGAATCACTTTAAAGTGACATTGTAGAAAGTTACAGTGGTCACATGTGCCATATCCATCTAAGAATTAACACATTCATGGATATATTTCAAAATCTTAAATATAATTTAGGTTTATTACTTATAGTGGTATTCAAGCAGAGAACAAAGAGGAAACATGAAAGAGATTGCCTCTAAATGCACCACAATCAGATATGTGATATCCTACTACTGCATATAGGCACATAAACATGCCCAATCACACACAGAGAGAGACAGATAAAAATGTTAGACAGACAGATAGATAGATAGATAGATAGATAGATAGATAGATAGATAGATAGATAGATGTACATGGACAGATTCTGAAAATGACCTCAAAGCACAGAAAAGAGAGGCTTATATCTCTGGGTTTGCTGAAATAATTTTCAGTGAGAAATATCATCATAGCACACTATAAGTTCTATATTTTTAAAATGGTAGCCTGGATATTTATTGATAAATAATTCAAGCTTGCTATAGACATATTGATCTATTCATAACATAAATTTAATTAATTAAAGCCAGGATAAACATATAGGTAGGTGTGGCTCTTCCCTGTTGTGAAAACTTTATAAATTTATGAACTCACTACAGAACTTTGAATGTCTTTTTAGTTCATTGAAATCAGAATATAAAATGCCAATGAAACCAGAGGAAATATTTCACACAAAATAATTATCAGTGTGTTGATATGTCAGTGGCTTTTAATTCATCAATTTTCTTCAGAAAGAAAGACTCTGATGAATGCATTACCTAGGTTTCTGTGTTGTGCTGTTTTGAAACTGTTATGCAACCCAGAAAAGCCATACTCTTCTAGTTCAATCTTGTGAGGGCAGACCTACTTTGGGGGTGGGACATTTTGATTAGGTTGTTTCCATGGAGATGTGACCCAACCCATTCAAGATGGGTCTAGATCAGCGTTCTGTAGTCCTTTAAGAAAGGAATATTTTGGAGAGAACACAGGCATTTGGAGATGCATAAAGAAAATGCCCCATGAGGAGCCATAAAGACCCACAAGATCTTAGAGAACCATTTGAAACCAGAAGCAAGCAGAGAAGGACAGCAGATGTCACCATGACTTCCCATGTGTTAGAGAAACCCTGGATACCAGCAGCTGCTCTACCTCAGAGAAAGTATACTCTTTTTGGTGCCTTAATTTGGTTGCTTTCATAGCTGTAAATTTATAATCTATGCCATCTCCTTTGTAAAAGCCAATCTATTTCTGGTATAAAGCATTCTGGCAGTTTTAGCAAACCAAACCACATACTTTTAAAAATTGTAGAATGAGGATATGCCAACTCCTCCACAGTGGCTGTAGAAACTATTTAACCTTTGAAGCTTCAATTTCATTGTTAGTAAAACATATAAAATGAGGCTGGAAACAAATTAAAAAAGATAATCTACTTAAATATACATTAACATTCTTGTCACAAAGGGACAGTGGATAAAAATCAGTTAACACTATCATAAAATCACAATCTGCTCTTTGCTTTGGTAAAGAATACCCCACCAGCTGTTGTTGTTTCAGATCACTGGGAACTGGGCATTAGGACATAAAGGAAATCTCTGGGAAAGAAAGGACAATCCATACACCAATTTTTCTTACAAGAAGTCTGTATTTGTATGTTATTTATAATGAAATTTTTTCAAACATTGGAATTTGATGCCTTGTTATATACAATTCCTAATTGGTAATTCTACTATACACCCACATCTAATTTCTCTTAATCCTATTGATTCATGATTTGCAAAATTCCTCCCATTCACTTCGAGCTTATGACCTCACATCTTAATCTAGTTATCAATGCTGCTGTTTCTCAAATTCATCCACTTATGTGCCACTACAGTAGAAACATATATTGCCCCTCTGTTAATTAAAATAGCTCAGAAGACTTTTTTCAGTGGCTGGAAGTACATCTCCATGATATTATATCATATGCACTTTGTATTAGGGTCCTACTGATAAACTCAGAGATGAGTCATTTATTTGTAAACCAGGCACTTTCAAATCTGGGTTCATTACTCAAGGTGGCCAATGAAAGTCACAAGAAATTGCTGATGGGGAAAAAGGTTTATGTTGGCAGGAGGACCCCAGAGATTTCCAAAATCAGCCTCAACATAGTGATTTTTCAATTGGCTTTTATACCTGTCAGTGACAAGGAGAGGTAAGCATCTGAGTTGACAAACAATAGCAATCTGGAGAAATTCAATAGTTTCTTTATCTCAGTTATTTCCTATTTCCTTTAGGATTTGCATCCTCTAGGAAACTTGGGAGGGGTTCCTCTAAGTCTAGGGAAAGAGATGAAAGCTCATTCATATGTGGGAAGCCTTGGGATGTTATGCACAACTATAAGCTAATAAATTAGATGGAATGGAAAATTTCTTAGAAATACACAACTATCAATACTGACTCAAGAAAAAATAGAACTCAACAAAACATATGCTAGTAACAATATTGATTCAGTAATCAAAAATCTTCCAAGAAAGAAATTTGCAGTATCAGATGGCTTTATGGGTGAATTCTAAGAAATATTCCAAAAAGTCTTAACTCCATTTCAGCTCAAACTCTTCAAAAATTGAAGAGAAGGGAACATTCTCTAATACATTCTACAAGGGCAATATCAACCATCTTACCAATGCCATATAAAGATACTACAATAAAGAAAACTACAGACCAGTATATTTATGAATATAGATGCTAAAATACTCAACAAAATACTAGCCAACAATATCCACCAGCATAGTAAAATAATCATAAACAGAAATGATGTGAGATTTATTTCTGTGGTGTAAGGTTGGTTCAACATAAGAAAATCAGTCAATGTAACAGACCACATTAACGCACTGAAGGAAGAAAGAACATGATCTTCTCAATTGATGCAGGAAAGGTATTTGCCAAATCTGGCACCCCTTATTGATAAAAACATTTTGAGCATTAGGAATAAAAGGAAACATCCTCAACATCATAAAAGAAACATGAAAAAGTCATATAAGAAAAGCCAAACATCCTATTTAATGATGAAAGAATGAGTTTTCCCTCTAAGATCAGGAACAAAGTAAGAATGCTCATTTAACCAATGATATTCCACATTTGACTGGAAGTTCATGACAAAGCAAATAGGTAAGGAAAAGAAATAATAGGCTTCCAAATTTGAAAGTAAAAATGAAACTTTTGCTGTTTACAGATGACATGATACTATATACATAAAATCCTGAAAAACCCCAAAACAAAGCCCCAAGAACTAAGAAATGAATTCAGTAAAGTGGTAGGATGCAATATCATCACCCCAAAATCAGTAGTTTCCATACTTGATTTGAGAGGATTTATGTACTCCTAGAAAAAAACATATTTTGATCCTAATCAGTCTTTTGGGACAACATTTATTTTAATCCCTATTCAATAATGTAGGTTGGAAACTTGATTGTTGTCACAGAATGTGACTCACCCACTTGTGGGTATTAACATTTCATTAGTGGGAAATGTGGCTCCACCCATTCCAGGTGGGCCTTGATTAGTTTACTGGAATCCTTTAAAAGAGGAAACATTTTGGAGAGACCACTTTTTGTGTCATGGATTAAATGACTAAATATCACTAAGATGTCAATCCTACTCAAAGCAGTTTAGAGATTCAAGGCAATCTCAATCAAAATTCCAACATCCTACTTTGCAGAAATGGAAAAAACAATAATCAAATTTCTATGGAAGGGAAAGGGACACTGAATAGCTAAATCAATTTTTAATGAGAAGAATAAGGTTGGAAGGCTCACACTTCTTGATCTTAAAACTTATTACTAAGCCACAGTCATCAAAATATCATCCTACTAGCATGAGAACAAACATACAGACTAATAAAATTGATTTGAGAGCCCACAAAAAATCCCCAAACTTATGGAACTGCTTTTTTGACAAGGAAGAAGCTCCACTAAATTGGCATTGCATAGTATCTTCCATAACTGGTACTGGAGAAACTGCATCTCCATCTGCAAAACAAAAAAAAACAAGTATGATCCCTAACTCACACTAAATGAACAAAACATGGATCAAAGATCTAAATATTAGAGAAAGAACTATCAAATTCCTAGAAAAAACATAAGGAAGCATCTTCAGCATATTTTTCTTGGCAATAGTTTCTTAGAATTTACAACCAAATCTCAAGCAACAAAAGACAAAATAGAGAGATGTGTCCAAATCAAAATAAAAAAAGTTTTTGAACCTCAAAGGACTTCATCATGAAATTTAAGCAGCCACCTACCTGATGGAAGAAAATATTTGGAACCACATATGTGATAAAGTTCCATATCCAGATTTATAAAGACATCCTGCAACTTAAGAAAAAATTACAAATAATGGTTAAAAATTAGCAAAAGACTTGACCAGAGATCTCTCCAATGAAGATATACAAAAGACCAGAAAGCACATGAAATGATGCTCAACATCATTATCCATCAGGATAATGCAAATCAAAACCACAATAATATACTCTTTCACACCCATTAGAATGCTTGATATTAAATTTAAAAATTACAAGTGTTGGAGAGGATGTGGAAAAATTGTAAACTTAAATCGCTGTTTGGGAATGTAAAATGATGCAGCCACTGTGGAAGACAGTTAGGCATTTTCTCAGAAAGTTAAGTATATAACTACCATTTGCTGAGGCAATCTCACTACCTAAAAGAACGGAAAGCAGGGACTCAGATTTTGCACTCCAATGGTCATAGCAGCATTATTCAACATGGCCAGAAGAGGGAAGCCACACAAGTGTCCATCAACAAATGAATGGATAAAAACATGAATATATAAACAATGGAATATTATTCAGCCATAAAAATAAGTTATGATCTTATATATATATATACAGCAACATGGATTAACCTTGAAGACATCATGTTGAGTGAAATAAGTCAGGCACAAAAAGAGAAATATTATATAATCTCATTGTCATGATATAATTAGAATATGAAAACACACAGAGTTAGAATCTTGGATACAGGTTACCAGGCTCTGAGGTAAGGATAGAGAATTGGAAGTTAAGTGTTAAAATGTACTGGGTTCCTGTTTGGAATGATAGAAATATTTTGGTAATGGGTGGAAGTGATGGTAGCACAACATTGTGGATGTAATTAACAGGAATGAAATATATAGCTGTGATTAAAAGGCAAATGTTAGATAATAACAGAATAAAAATTTTAAAAATCCATGGAACTACACTACATAACCAATGAACCCTATGTGGAACCATGAACTTAATGTAATTAATCATACAGTTATAAAAATGTGCTGTCATCAATTATAACAAATGTTCAACAATACAAGGTGTTAATATGTTAATAATAGGGTAGTATATGGAATCCTGTATTTTATGCATTATTGGTTTGTAAGCTCAGAGCTTCTGTAATAAACAAAAAACAATCAAGAGAAGGATATTAAATATTAAAATTAAACTATATGAACTCACTATTATTCTCTGAAAATATGCACCACCAATTAATAACTAATTTTTCTCTGCATGGTCTCAGAGCCTGTATCTAAAATCATTACCAAATCTCAATTCTCTGGCACTTTGATATTTTATGAAGCTATAATCTATGACTTTTCTCACTTTTCCTTTACTTTAGAAATATCCCAACTATATATAGGGGAACAATTTTTGTTTCTATGAAAGCTCCAGTTTTCAGGACATGAAAGACTTCCGTGTTCTTCACTGTTTTAATCTGAGGAATTAAACCACACTTGACTGAGAATAAAGATGAAAACAAATGTACTGAATGAAAGAATGAGTGAACAAATGAATGGTCTTTGCACCATGGTCTGAATTTGGTTGATTCCATGTCTTTCACAATGGACAGAGTATAACATTATTTCTTAGTTTTAATATTAGGGTTTAAAATACTGTAAGGGTAGTTAGTTACCATAAGCAAGGAACTCATACCTTGAGCATAGAGAGTCAAATCAGAAAGATGTCTCAAGTTTAAAGGAGAGCAATATAAGTCAGTTTATACAAAAGAATAATTTTGATATTCAAAATTTAAAAATTATGGCCATGTATATACATTGCTGCACACTTCTGAGCTAAGTAGAATGACTATGTGCAGATAATATTATTTTATCTTAGAAGGAGGCATGTAATACATGAGATATAATTCCCCCAAAAAGCCAACAAGTGTCTTTGTCTTACCAAAGGACACTAGTTTTCCTTGAAGAGTTAGTAACACAGATCCCATATACAGAAAGAATTCTCACCAACAACCAAAGTAAAATTATGTGTCTGAATTTTTAATGACCTAAGAGCCATAGAAACAATTTCCCAGTGTTGATTCTAAAACAAAACTTCTAAATATAATTACTAACATTTATTGGACAATCACTATATGGCCCAGTTGATCTTAAAAAAAAAAAAATCCAAATTGGTTTTATTTTATTCAGCACTCACAGAAGACCCAAAGGGCACATGACGATATTAGTTTTACAGAGGGGCATTAAAAAGCTGTCACATCTTCTGGTTGTTAGGTTGGAGGAGCAGGGAAAGTGCTCAAGAGCCACAGGTGACTAGTGGCTACTATACAAGACAGGGCCCGCCTAGCCTTAACAAAGCCCTGTGGTCGGTCCTCTGTCCACACGTGTGATGGGAAGAATATGAGGGGAGGGAAGGGAAGTTCTCTGAAGCATTTTGTTCTCCCCTTATCATCATTAATGGCGATCATCATTCATGCCCAGCCCCCATGGCTGCCTGCTTGCAGTTCAGGTAGCATTCTGGGCAGGGTAATTGCTGACCTAGATTTGGCTGGTTTGGGGGAGCAGAAGGGGCTCCAGATGCTGTGGCCTGCCTCCCAGCTGGGGCCTCAACTCCTAAGTGCATGCCCCTCCCCCCACCCCCAGCATTTGGTCCCAGGCACCCCTCCAGCCTTCCTCCTGTATATATAGCACTTGGTGGTGACAGCTGCTTATCTGATGACTCATCGGTCACCACGGGCTTCTCTGTGGGCATCTCCAGAAGGAACTCTGAACATTTTTATTCATAGGGTGCATTTGGCAGCTTCTGAACCCCTCTTAGTTTTTCCAGACTTGGTGGGAGGAGGGGTTGTCTTAAAACACACACACACATACACACATACACACACACACACAGAGTGGGGGAAGGGGTCCCATAACAGAAGGCCTCTGGGTACCTGACAAATCCAGCCAGCTTTGGGGAAACTGGCTCCAGGTAAGTGCTGAAACCCAGGGGAAGTAATTCCCAGACCACAGGAGAGCCTGCAGACACTATCTCATCCCAACAGGATGGATGTCAAGGGCTAGACACTGGCTCTGGAGCCAGCAACATTTAGGTTTAATCTGTGGCATCCTGGACTGGCCCATTCTACTCTCTGTGCTTCTGATTCCTCCTCTGAGCAGTTTGGCTTAAAACCATATGGCTGTCCAGTTCTGTGGGTCAGGTGAGGTGATGGTTGGAGTGCACCTGCCCACAGTAGCTGTTATTGTGACCTGGCCCATGAGCTGTGGTTCCTCTAGGACTTAGATCTGTTTCCCCAGAAAGAGACCGTGACAGGAGATTGGTGTGGAAATGATTTATTATGGGATGGCTCCCAGGAGAATGAGGGATGATGTCCCTCAGCAAGCAGCTGCAGCCTGATCCCACGGGGGACCTCTGGAGGGTGAGTTACATTTCAGAGTTAGTTTGGACTCTAGGCAAGGGAGCAGGGCTCTATCATTCCCTCACCCATTGGGAATCACCTGAGGCTAGCTTGGGTGTAGGGTTCCGGGATAGAAAATTCTAGAGACTTTGGTACTAGTAGCCTGAGGACAGGCCTCCATAGAGAGTAACAAGTGCAGGCTGTTAGAAGCAAAAAGGCACCAGGGTCCCTATCCCCACTCCATTTGAGGGCCCCTTGCATCCCTGCATGGGTGGGCTGGGCTCAGGGCAGGGTGCTGGAATCAGGAGGAGGCACCTGGTCCTTTCTTTCCTCACCAGGTGGAACAATTGACCCAGATAGGAAGCCTGAGGAGCTTCTGGACAAGCCTAATGCTTGAGGACACCAGAAACGGGGCAAATAGGACTCCCCAGTCTTTTGGGTGACTGTAAGCCTTTTGTCCTGCCACTAAAGCAAGGCTTCCAGAAAATGCTTCTGAAAATGTATCCAAAGGCCAGGAGGAGCTCAAAAATGCCTGGGGTTCTATTTTTGGTGTCTTCTGCATAGCAACATGCCTCCTTCTTTCCACCTCCCCTGATTTGTCGACTCTTTTTCTAAGGTCACCCTAGCACACCAGGGCTCATTAAGTTTTGCCTCCAGCTCTGTACCCTTCCCTTCCCTGGGCCTCCTTTCTCTCTATTTCCCACCCTTTGCCTTCCAACTTCTTTCTGGCCTCTTTCCACTTTCTTTTCTCCACCTTTCTTCATTTTTGGCAATGTTTCCTGAAGGCTTCCAGAGAGAAATTGGCTCTGGGAAGCCTCTTCATCTAGTGAATGGAAAATGAGGGAAGATGCTGTCCAACCCTCTGGAGCTACCATCCTCTGTTCCTGGAATAGACAACAGAAGCTTCAGGGGTTCGAGAAAGGGGGCTTTGAGGTCCTGTATCAGCAATGATGGGTTTATTTTCCATGGCCAGGAATTCAGGGTTGGAATGATCTTAATTGCTGTTCTTTTTTTTTTCTCTCCAGCAACTGGGAGTCTCCATATCACCAGGTTAGAGATTTGCCTTCCTGGCTTTTCCATCTCAGCAGAATTCTCTTTCCTCTCCTCCCTTCCACTCCCCTTTCTGATCCTTCTCCTTTCTCCTCTCCTCCTCTTTCTCTTTTTATCCTTTTCCAGCCCTTCCACTTCTCCTCCTCCTCCCCCTTCCTCTCCTTCCTCTTCTTCCTTCTGTTTTCTCTCCATTCCCC